>MU857846.1:0-19738 GCA_033296725.1 Corynascus novoguineensis | reverse complement strand
TTGCGAGCCTCACCCTGTTGAACCCAATCAATTTGAGCCCAATTTCAATCGTGCCCTGCGTGGAGCAATATTCGCCAAAACCACATAACTTCCAACAGGGGAGCTCCCCAGATTTCTTAGGGTCTCCACACCCAATTTTGGGTGTGGTGGGCCTGGCGCCTGAGGCTTCCCAGGTGGCCTGAGGCAGCCGGGTTACTTCTCATTTCCAACAGGCCCGAGGGGCTGCGTGAGGGTCACGATAGCCAATCATTACAACCAGGGCCACAACGAATCATATAGAAAACCGAAATCCGTCGAGGTCAAGGATGACAACCGATCACTGTTGCTGTCGACGATTGTCCGCTGCGGGGGAGGCCAATCTGTGATCGAGCCTCTAGCCCGTTTGACCCGTGTGATTGTTGCATACCAGTCGCCGATGACGGCGGTAAGCGTCAAGGCTAAGCGACTTCTAACTGGCTATAGTAAGCGCACCGTAGCCCTTTCCCTTCAATGCGCCTAAGCGAAATATATATTACTTCCGAGGGGCAAGTGTTGCTACGTACTTATTGCTCAACATCTCGCATCTCACCTGCATCAGTCCAGGCCACCATCGACATCAAGGTGTTGACTGCAATGCTGGGAATAAGTCGGACCCCCCTCTTTCCGATCACCCCACTTTCCGATCAGCTTGCTCTTCCACACCGCTTCCTCAACCCAACCTCCTCAATTTACCATAACTCAGTCAATTTCTGGCCAAATTGCCTCAAATCTTGAAAAATCACATCAACATTCAATGGGGCGTTATATTGAGCAAGATTTGCTAGATGCTCTGGCCAAATACCGCCGTGGTGGCTGTTCTATACGGTCTATCTCGCGCGAATTCGGCATCCCATTTACAACCCTCCATGACCGCATCCACGGCTCACAGACTCACTCAGCCGCCGCCGAACCGCAACAGACCCTTAGCCGGGTACAAGAAGATCATCTTACCCAATGGGTCTTGACCCAGGTCGCCCTTGGTGTCCTACCAACACACGCCCAGGTCAGGGAGTTCGTAGGTCGAATCCTCCAGGCCCAAGGAGCTATCTATACGACAGTCGGAAAGGGCTAGATGACCCGGTTTCTTCGTAGAAATCCAATCCTTCAAACTCAGAGAGCTCGTAAGATAGATTCGGTCCGGGTCAATAGGGCCACTGACTTAATCATTCGTAGTTGGTGGCCACGACTCAATATCCTAGCCATCAAGGACATCCTACCAGCCTACCGCTACAATCTTGACGAGTTCGGGCTTATAGAAGGCCAGGGAGTAAACGGCCTTGTAGTTGGAAGCTCTGAAACGCGTGCTATTCAGCGAAAAGTCCCTGGTTCACGTGCCTAGACTTCGTTTCTAGAGTGTATCTTAGCGACAGGGGTAGTGTGACAGGCACCACCCAAGGTCTGGTCAGCTCGTACATCAAGATTGATATTGCTACGAAGAGAGTAAGAGCTAGATGATAGGCGTAGGCGTATAACCAGACCTTAAGTACCAGAGCAGAGGCCTATGACGTGAGCAGATGTATATGTCATAACCACGTATAATATAACCAGATATAAGCATATACGAACAGGAGCGGGGAATCCCGTGACACTTCCCCCTGTCAAAACAAAATTTAAGGTCTCTAAAACGGCCTAACAAAATCCAAGATCTAAAGCCAAAGACCTAACCGTCATATATATCTTCTTTATAATCAGGCACAATAGCCGCAAAATGTCGTAGATACGAACCAGAATCAGAACCAGAACACGTAGAAACCGAGTCGGAAACCGGAGCATTTGTAGCAGGTATATAGGGGCAGTCTTGTACCTAGTGGTCTAGATTACTATATCGTATATAAACACCAGCTTCCCGTCGGGCTTGCCGTTAAGCAGGTGTTACGCTAAGCGCGAACCGGACAGAACCTCCTGTTCGGATGCTCGATATCCGGAGTGGTTCGCCGTCCCGCGTATCCATTATAGAAAGATCTATTAGGTCACCGATCTGTGGAGTTACGAGTTTTCTAGAAGAACTAAGAGAGTTGCCCTGTCTAGAGCCGCTATGTCCGCTAAGCTTGTAAAGAGATCTAACGAATTTTTCGTACTTGGTAGGGAGTTCTAGCTAGACGTCGAGTTTTGCCTTGAGCTTATCGTTGACACCGTTTTATAGGATAGCGATTTTCGAATCATCCGGCCACGTATTGGCATTTGCTTCGTGAAGGAGCCTTTCGAACTTGGAAAGATAGATTAGAAGAGAGTCGTTTCCTTGCCGAATTGCTTGTAGCCGAGCTATAGCCGTATCCCTTTTAGTTGGGTTATTATAGACACGTTCAAGTTGATCTAGGATAGTTTGACAGTCCTACAATCCGTTGTTCTCTACTAGAAGAAGCTATAGAAGGACTATAGCTTGGATTTTCGAATCCAGGTTTCTATAAAGGTAGAAGAATTGTGCCTTATTAGTGCCGATAACGTCGGTATCGATCCGGAGCTTGGCTTTGATCAATAGAAGCCAAGTGTCGTACCTTATAGCTCCGGTAAGCTTTTCAGGATCTGGGAGACGGGCTTTAGGACGCCTAACGAGTTGTTGTTGAAGGATAGCAATCTGGTTTTCCAAGGCTACCACCTTTTCTACAAGATACTAAGTAGTACCGGGATCTATAACGAGTGTAGGAGCAAGCATTCGTATACAAGAGAGGTCCAAGAGCAAGAGCAAGAGCAAGAGCAAAAGCAAGACCCTTCTTATAGAAGAGGGTAGCAATATACTGTGATAGGCACTACCCAAGGTCTGGTCAGCTCGTATATCAAGATTGATATTGCTACGAAGAGAGGAAGAGCTAGATGATAGGCGTAGGCGTGTAACCAGACCTTAAGTACCAGAGTAGAGGCCTATGACGTGAGCAGATATATATGTCATAACCACGTATAATATAACCAGACATAAGCATATACGAACAGGAGCGGGGAATCCTGTGACAGGTAGCGCTCCTACTAGCCGTCATTTTCAAGGGCAAGAGCATTTAACAATAGTGGTTTCCAATCAAAAAGGAGGAAATCAAGACATAGAAGTAGGCTTCAACCGATAAGGGCTAGACAAATAGGGTGATTGTATTAGAATGGCTTGAAGAGTTGTTCATCCCCTAGACCTAGCCACAAGACCCCTCCTAGAAGCGACTCCTGGTATTGGACGGCCATGACAGCCATATAGCTACCGATTTCATGTAGGCGTGCTATAAGAACAATATCCACTTGCTCTTTTTGCCTCCTTATACCTCTAATGTCCTTTAGCCATTAGATTTATCGGTGTTTTCGCCCCTAAAGCATACCTACCAGAAGCTCCTTAGCCAGGTGAACTCTTAGACCGAATCGATAGTACTAGGCAAGCAAATGATGATCAAGTGTATCGTGGTAGCTCGGAAGGAAGCTTTGACAGCCTTTAACATCAAAACAGGTTGGAGGATATCGGGGTTGTGGCCTATAAGTATAGCCAAACCCCTGATGAGCCGGCTTCTGTTGGAAAATTCGAACAAGGTAGCCAGCATGGCCAGTACTAGCAAACAGACGGCTCCTATAGAAACCCCGGCACCTGTTCAACACTCTTAGTCCCCAATAGTGGCCATCAACAAGCTCCTTATCACCCTATAGAAGAAGTCAGACTTACGAAGTCAGCTTACAAACTTAGCTACCAACAATCTATACATCTCTACGCGTAGGCTTCTGTTCAGGAAGGTTGAAAAGGCTTTTGACCAGAAGGACTTCGAATTGGCTCGGCTACGACAGGAAAACGAAGCTTTGAAAGTACAGCTAGAGGTAGCTTGGCCGTCGAAAAAGAAGAAGGTGGTTATCGACCCAAACGAGGTATTCGCCTCGATTGAACAGATCCATCAGGCTCAAATCGAGGCTGGCCGTATCGATGAACCAGTAGCTGAAGAGAGTATGCCAGAAACCTTAGAATCAGCTGAGCCCTGCATTGTAATCAGCTAGATAGGTTGCAATATATGGTGTTGAAGAAGATGGTGGTGGAAAACGTGTGGCTTGCCAAGCTGATCGGAAAGTGGGGTGATCGGAAAGAGGGGGGTCCGACTTACAGTTCGTGTTGTGTGGGCCCACTGGTCCCACACCCTTCGTTGCAGCCATCCACCCCTGCGGCTGGGTTCGCCCATCTTCCACTCTTTTCCAACAACCAGACATCAACATCGCGAATATCATCAGTTTTTGCCAGCTATTGGGTTGCAAGCCTGTCTCCCAACAGTTCGTCATACCTGCCTAAGGACAATTGCGAAACTACTTCCCTCGAACCCCCTTCTTTAAATCCTCACGGCCAGAAAACCTAGGTTTGGCGCTCCCAAGTCAGCCGGGAGTTCAATTGCATCGTCGTAGGCTTCATAGATGTGCCTAGCGCCGAGGTCATCGGCCTCATCTCTGGAGACATTACTATTATGGACGTGGCTGAGTCTACGGATCCGTACCGGTAGAGTGGACTCTGAAAATTCTATTGCCGTCACCTACCGTCGCTATGATGGGCTGAGCCCATGGATGGTTTGGCGATGCCGGCACCAAGACACTGATGTCATTCTAATAGATGCTTATAGGGATGCTTCTCTCGCTTGTCATTTACTTTCTCTCCTTCTCTCTTCATTCGAAACAATCCAGTAGTTGCTGCCAGGCCTTGTTACTATGCCGACGCGTAACCTGTTACAGTCGCGCTGCTAATCTTGTCAGACTGACGAGCATAAGAAACGTGTGCGGATCCAAGATGGCCTCAAAAAAAGCAGAGGGCTCCGGCTTCCCACCGAAACCCAAATATTATGGGAAAATGAATGGGTTCTCTGAACCATCTACTGTCATAATAGTGGCAGACGACATTGATTACCCATTGACTCAATTTCAAATGGCGGGTATTGAATTCCGCCAATATCGCGATACAAATATGATGCAGTTGGAGCAATGGAAGCAAAGTAAATCATCAAAATCAGATGTGCGGAAAAGGATGATGAATTCAAGTGTGGGATATGCCCACGGCAGAGCCGATAATTGATGCCTTACTCGCGATCAGCTACAAATGGGGCCACACCGTCGGTGAGAGACTGGACGCCTGTGGCCGTTCATCCAGTTGGGTCCCAATGCGCGTATAGCCTCATTTGAGCTGGGGCGGTCAACGCCCGGGTGACGGCGCATATGGGTGGGCGCAAGAATACATACAACCGAGCCACGAAGTGTATCGCCAGGGCGCCTTTTGGACGCATTGTTGCCTGAGAACTTCTTTAGCCCTCTCAAAGGGATAGTAGTGTACAAAACTTCTAACCGACTACCAACATCTAGGTGATTTATCAGAAATCATAGGTTGGTTAGGTAGGTATTAATACGTACCCAGGTGCCTACGTTGTATACGTTGACTACTGCAATCCGTAATAGGCCTGATGCCAGAAACTTAGGTACGGTTCCTTCCTGCCGTTTGCGTAGAGTTCTTCGTAGCGATCTCCCATAACACATCGCTCGACACGCTCCTTTATTTCTCTCTTCAACCTCTTTACCATGAGCAACCTTTCCCAACGGATGTCTGACCCTACGGTGAACTCCCATGGATAGGGGAGGTGAACATAACATCTGGCGAGGCCATTATCGGCCAACAACTTTAGAGAAAGCGCAAGCTTCATGTGGGCTTTTCCAATGGTGTCGCCATCGGACCTAGGAATGACTTTTTTATATACTCTTGGACTGTCGCAGCTCACCTCGGCTACGATGAGTCGAATGGTCAGACCTGGGGCGTTGATCTTGTCTTGGAGCCAGTCGATGGTGCCGTTCTAGTCCTGCATTATAGGGTGTTCTCCCTGAGGCCAGGTTTGGGCGAGGTAAGGAGGAAAGACCAGCTCGAGGAAACGGAGATAAGCGAGGCAGTGGACTGGGACGACTCCTTGTAGGAATTGGGAGGCGGCAAAGCGATCGGCTGGGTAGTCGATCCGACAGGCAAGTCCTTTAGGACCTTCAGTTGGTGTAGATTCTTGAAGGCCTGTGTATTCTTCTTCTAGGTCTTCATCTTCCCTAACGGATGGAACCACCCAACACGGGTGGTCCTTGTAGTCGTGGACGATAAAGCGGTTTCCCGAAAAGAAGATAAGTTGGGCATCCCGATACAAGGCATGACAAATAAGAAATAGTGTTGGTCCTGGTGGAGCCTAACACTTGTATCTTAATGTAAAGGAAGCGTGGCGGCGGCGGCAAAAACATCCTATATAGTCCGGGGTCTTAGAGCCATTCTAGCGGCGAAAGAAAGGGTGTAAATCTTTGTCGGTATGCCAATTTATGACAGATGTGATATAACGTTGGTCTTGCCTACTCCATGTAACTTCCCTGTTTGGGAGGATAAGATCGGTATATTCGAGGATCCGAAGGCGGAGTTCGCGCGGGAGGTTGGTCAAAGTAGCTTGGGGGTTCCTTATGAACGGCCTAGGAGAGTTATAAGGAGGCGGGGCGATGTAGCATGCTTGTAAGGCGCCGTCCCGGGCTATCTTCTGGAGCTGAACATCCGGTAATTTGCCAAGGCGGATACGGCAGTCGTTTAGCTGTGGTAAAAGGCGAAGCGGAGCTATGACGAGGGAGGCGATCTCGGGCGTGTACGCATGGTAAGAGTCTATTGTCACAGGCTTTGCCTGTGACTGTCATGTTGTAGATGTAGCTAGGGTTAGGGTCGCACTGCCCTGCGTGGTCAGTGCTCGTTGGGGCTGTATTTCCGACAGCCCTGCCTGCCCCACAGTTGCGATCCTTCGCGCAACCACATCAATTCAATCACGTACCCAAGGTTGCTTCCATCACATCTATGTCGTATACCAAGGCGAGCTTAAGTCGTCTACTAGTGATACGAGAGAGACTGGCGGCTGCCAAGTGCCACTTTGCTACCAAATCTCGGGCCATGGTCAACTCGTCGTTGTAACTATCGTTGAATTCGGTCTCGAATTCGCTATTTGGCTGAAAGTGTGGCGGACGGGTTAATAATGGAAGTTGGTGCGAGTCTGTGTGAAATTACCTGCAGCGGTAGACGCCACCCTATAGAGGAATGAGGTCGTGACCCTCGAGGCAGTACCAACTATAGTCCTCGTCCTCTTGGTGACAGGACGTCTGGTTGAGGATGATGATAAGACTAGTCAGGGACGTAAGCACAGTCGTAGTCAGCGTGTATAGCGGCCGAAAGGGTTCTGGGTCGGCAGAATCATAGCGGAGGATGAAGCGGTGTGCCGAGTAGAGAAAAGCGGCGGCCTCTACGTGAATGGCACGGCAGGATAGTAGCAAGCCGTGAAAGGTGCTCGGCTTGACCTCCGACCACCAACGGATCTTGCCGTTGTGTAGCTCAATCTCGTACAGGGGATCGTTGCTGACCGGGATCAAGCCAACGAAGCGGTAAATATGGCGCCCGACAAGCATAGGAAGGCGCAAGAGTGGCGGCAATCCTTCTATTAACTTTCTTAAAGCGGCGATGCTAGTCGTACGTTTTTCGGTGACACAGGTGTTGGGTTCGTTTTTCAGAGTTTAGTGTTGAACGGCGGTGCGGCGTAGAAGGGTAGAGTTTGGGTAGAGTTTGGGTAGAGTTTGGGTCGGGCTTACTTCTGTTTGTCGGCGGGTAGTGCTCAGATGGGCATTTGTGGGGCCGACTGTGTAGGGGTGTGTAACTCGTCCATGTAGTGTATTGGCTTGTTGGTGTATTTCTCTAAGTTGACTATGGCCACGTATTGCAATTAACTGCCCGTTTTGGCTGTCCGATAGTACTGTGGTCCAATCCTATGGTTTCCACCACGTTACCGCCAGCCAGCGCCAGTCCAGTGTAGAATCAGTAACTGTTCCAGGGTAGCACATGGCCAAAGACGCGTGGGGCTATAGGGGGATAATTAGACGCTACCCACGACAAACGGTTAGAATTTCCTGGCTCACTCTTTCGCCTGGCGGCACGTCGAGGTAGTTGGCTGTGTACGCCTGTCCGAAAGGCAGCACATCCATGTGGTCAATACCTACCGCACATGGGACACAGATAGGTAGGTCCATTTGGTACGTACCTGGGGAAGCGGCGGGTAGACGTGTTCTGGGCGCGCGAGACTCGGCTGCGGCCTTCCTGTTGAGAGGATCCCGACTTGTTGGCTGGTGTACAGGGCTATTTTCTCCACCAGACGACGTGTGCAAGCCTGTAACATAGGTCTTGATTTCCTGACTACAAGATTAGCCGACAGCCAACCCACCATCACTGAACTGGTCACTATTTCACTTCAGATCGACAAGCAACAGAGCAGATACATGGTGGATCGCCGTCCAAAGTTGCTATAAGTCAGATATATCTTACCCCAAGAAACAGTGCCGTGTAGGAGTTCAAGACCTCCCACTACGGTTTGTATCCAGTTTCGATGAAGGACCACTTCGGATGATTGTTGTTGGATGCACGGGCCTGCAGAACAACAAGGTCTCCTATCGCCACGACCATAGATTCCTGCATCTCTTGTCAAGAGGCCAAGTTTAAAAATAAAGATAGGCACCTAGGCAAGGGATATATTGAGCCACGGGAGTTATAACAAAGTAAGCGAAAAGGATAGGCATGTTAATCTTAAACTGTCAACTTCCAGACCAGCCGGAGATAGCGTCTCCTTCTCAACTCAGCAAGCTACTCAGTTACCATTTTGTTTTACTGCCTGCCCCTTCCACTTCCCAAACATCGGCGATTAAACCCTTACCACAACTACTTGGTTCCTAGTGCTTTGTTCTGCTGCTTCAGGTTACTCACTCCAGCAGCCCCCGTGTCCGTGACTTTCTTAGTAGTTATCGGCTTCGGTGTTTTATGACTGGCATAGTCCATAAGCAGCGTGCGTAAATATACACCATCACTGCCAGTAACACCTCCGCGCTTCATGAAGTCGTTAAACCCGTTGATCGTCGTTGGAAACTTCAAGATATCTGCGCTGGTTTGCATATTCTTTGAAGCCCGAAAAAACCTCATGGCGACCACGGCACACGTGAAGAAGTCGTTCATCGTCCTACACGCAGCACCCGGACAGAATTCAATCACCTTGGAATTTAACTTCAAGAAGTTGAATCCCAAGTACGTATCCCCCCGCGGGTTCATCAGATTCATGACATCTTCTTTGGTCTTGCACGCCTCGATGGCTGCGACAAGTTTGGTTCCCGCCCAGTTTCTGACCGCTTTCTCAGCCCCCACATAGTCGAGAGGCATAAGATTTCTAAGAGCAGTCTCAAAGTGAGCGGCGGCCTGAGCGAGGCGCTTCAAATGCGAGAACGGATAATCGTCCGGTATGGCTATCCGTAGATGGGTTTTGCAGTGCGCATCAACTGACAAGCTATAAGAGCCCTGCTTCACACGCCAGTGGATAACGAAGAACTGCCAAATCGCGCGAATATAGGTGCACCATTCACGTTGACCTGGTGAAGCGCGAAGAACAGGTGAAACCAACTTTACGCGGCCTATTCGCTCGCTTTGTTAGCCGAAAAAGACTCCTAGGTAACTAAATAAAAGGAAGGTGGGTACAGAGCAAAGTAGAGGAAATGACAGCGCAAAAGAGCGATTGCTCGTTTCAGGTATCAAAGGAGTCATGAAAACCCCTCCACCATTCGTCTATGCAACTTACTAGAGTTAGGAACCTGGTGGATAATCCAAAAGTTCCTAGAGGTCCCAGGATTTGTCGACATTTTCGGAATCTTGGCCTGTTTGTGAAACATTTTATTGTAGTCGGCCACGACGTCGTTTATGAGTGATGCTGGGTTGTGTTGCGGCTGCCCGGGTTTATGAAGAATGAACTGAGCCTCCAAAGTGATATCAAGGCTACCGTCGTGAATCGTTGATGAGGTGATCTTCGGCCTCATTGAGAGATCCTTGGGCGCCAGCATCGGGACGAGATGGGCAGTGCTGGAGTCTGACAGGATGTTAACAACCAATCTGTGATATTCGTGAACCCAGGCAACGACTTACCGCGAGGAACAGTCGCAGGTGTAGTGCTTACTGCGCTTCGCACAGCACCGGCACCGGTACCCTTTTTAGTAAATGCAGCGCTCTGCTCGGGTGCAGAAGCATGATTGCTGTTTTTAGAGACGGCAGCTGGGGTTGGCAGGTTGCTTCGAGTGGGGTTTCCAGCAGGGATATGGGTTCTATGAGCTGAGGATTTCTGTTTCGTCGCTAATCCCGGCTGAGAGAGCGCGGACGGGTTCAGAGCCTTAGGGGAACTCATCTTGAGGGTGTAATAGCCCGTGTTAGGAGTGAACAGATCAAAAAGGAAAAGAAGTAGAGTGTTTGGTTAACTGAGTTGGGAAGCAAACAAGATGTGTCCAGTGATGGATGTCAAAGTTGAGATTCAGTTGAAGATGTTATCTATAGCACATCGGACGCTAATTCTAGGGTTCTTATAGCTCGTATCATTATTCTCATTGCTCAAATCTACGTCGCCGGTCCCACTCTGGTGTGTCACAAAGATTGACTTCGGCCACCGGCGAAACATGATGAGGGGGTCCTTTCGTGTCGACCCAGCCCGCGTAAGCTGGGGCCATGCCATACACGTTGGGGAGTTGTCACACTCAAAAATTGATTGTCGACAACATCTGTACTCCTTACCCTTATGAGGGCTAACCGTCTAAGCCCATGGGCTCGGAAAGTGTCCGGCCAGGGCTTCATGCAGGCTGTTTGTTCGAGGCTCGTTTCTGATACATGGTCCATGGCGAGGGCGCCAGAGCACGTTAGTCCGTTGGCCTGCCTAATAACTCAGACCACACCACGGTTAGGCGACGAGTTGTTTGGGCCGCTCGTTCGGATTGTGTAATGGTGGGACTATGAGCACGGAGCCCACAATCAATGAGTCTTCTAGCACCTGAGGCAGAATTCCGTACCACTACCTACGCAGTGCTTAGCAGGAAGACCAACTAGTGTTTGGTGGAGCTTCTGACTTCAGATGACTCTCTGTCCATCCGTTCATCTATGGGTCTGCGGCAGAGCTCAACACTTCAGACAACGAGGCCGCCGACCAACGGGCCAACAGGGGCGGATTCCTGACGCCACCCCAACACCCAAGCATAAACAACCCTGATTCTACTACGGGAATTGACAAGGTTGCGGGGCCAGCTTGGCCGTGGCCCATCCCAAAACGAGGCGTATGGCGTACAGGTATGTTCATACGGCTGGGTGCTACCTGTTGGCGCCCATCGATGACTGTTACACAAATAAGTGGGGATGGCATGGCTACTGGAAGGTCTCGTGGACTCGCGACAAGCAAGTGGGGCAACTCAGGTGATATGCTGGACCACGACGGGGGTACGCAGCTCACTTTCACACAAATGTTACTACATACACCCCAACCGTTGGATTTACCGCCCTTTGTACAGTATACAAGTTCCCCGCACCCAACTCCAACACGCTCGCTAAGGCATCCGCGTTCGAAAAGCCAGAGAACAGTCCCGACTCTCAATTCATCGCGATGCCTCCCCCAGAAAGTCTAGAAATCAAAGAAATCAGCCAACGGATGGCTCATCTCGATGCAATGCTCCAGATACATAATTCAGGACCGAAGGTCAAACCCTTGTGGCTCGAGTACCGAAGTCTTAGAGAACGACGCAAGATGCTTGAAGAGGAAGCCAAGGCCAAAGTCGGAGAGACAGCAGCCCTAGAACCTAGCTCAATTCCAGATAATAATCTGAATGACGAGCCTATCGACACTCGAGGTATGATTAACGTTGGAAATCTTCGGTTGCAAATTTGACTGAAATATGAACAGCTGCGCAGGGGACGGCACAGCACGGCAAGGTCGTGAGATTTCAATTGCCTAGTTCGGACCCGCTTGATCAAGGTATATCTGACTCTAAAGTCCCGGAGGTCAATACGGGACACCATCAGGTGTTTAAGGATTCAGTGCGTTGGCAGCCATCCAATAAGGAAAAGAAGGGCTGACCTATTACTGGAAGCTCAATTCACCTGGACAGCGGAGGGGAAACCTAGCATAGCCGATGTCAAGGAGGTTGATAGTTTCAATGAAACTTCTCGCAAGCGCCTACACAAATGCTATCAAGTGCCTAGATATTCTAATTCAAGTCCCCAGACTAGCGAAAGGCCCACAAAATCACACCTTTGCCTCTTTCACCTTTTGTTGCAAAATGACATGGCTCAACAACAAAACGATGAAGCCTAAATGCAAGCAGTTCTCCAGGCAATAATAGAACGTGACCAAAGCTAAGCCTAAATACTGTAGCAGAGATCAATTCCGTCTACAACAAGAACTTCAATCGACATCGACGCGGTCAGAATCGCGATGCGACATTCCAGCCAACTCTTAGCGACTGATCAATTTAAAAAAATTCTGTCATTGTTCGTTATATTACCGACCAAACTTCGGCAGGATTTCCTCCCCGCTTCTCGGTGTAGAAGATATGGCTAATTACTACTCGCCGAACGTGACGCGAGACGCGTCGGGACGCGTTGTACAACCATGCTCGTCAAACGGCATTCAGGTTTTGCCACGGGTTTAATCGAAAATACAACTAACGTTATCGGTACGCCCTATACAAAGATACAGAGATCATTCACGGCTGTTTTACGCTTGTCCGGAACACAATCGCTAAGTACGGCATTCAGTTTTGATGAGGCTGGGTTTCAGATCGACGTTATCTCAGTTGCATGATTGTGACAAGCTCTGAATGGCGTGGCAGAGCAGCTTCTAAGCAGCCTGGCAATTACGACTGGGAAACGGTAATCCAGGGTGTCAATGCTACTGGCTAGGCGACCCGCCGCCTTCATCATCCTCAAGGGTAACTATCACCTCTCCTCTTGGTACAAAAACAACCTATTGCTGTGAGACTTCGTCATCACGAGATCCGAAAACTGTTAGACAACTAACGAGAAACACTTCGACAAGCATACCAAAGCTCGAACAACTGGGATTTATCGCCCCGTTATCCTCGACGGCCTCGACATCTACCACTTGATCCACTTAGAGCTCTCCTGCAGGGAGAACGACGACGACTCTCTATATATGCCTTCATACTAATCTCATATTTTCCAGTCGCTCGATGTTGGATGTTTTGGCACACTTAGGACAGCATACGGCAAGGAGATCGATGGGATGCTGTAAGTTAGCAGCTTAGTTGGCCCTACACCCACCATTTTATATGACACTACCGCCGTGATGTTCACAAGAAATTGTTCACACTAGCGCCGTTAGGAGAGACGAGCAGCACAGATAAGAGATTAAAGGTGCCCGCGTTGTGTAGGAAAGGCTATTCTCAGTGCGGAAGTGTGACAGTAACCCTAACCCTTGAAGTACCTTCCGTCTGGCCCCAGCTAAAACTTCAGTAATTCCAGCAGGTCTTGCGTAGCACCAGGGTTCATCATCTGACATGATGGATTGCAAGCCCTAGTCAATCGTTGGCGACATGACTGATCGTTGCCATGAAGAAGCGGCGAAAGATCGAAGACCAGATCTATGGACCGCGAGCTGCGCCACCGCAAGAAAAACGGTCGGCTTTTTCGGCCTTTTCAGAAACCGTCTCGTCTCGTCGCAATCATCTGAAACTAACCACTCTCTGGACCCTGTCCTCGCCCGACTGCTAGCCCGTGAAGCCGCGGCCGATGATTAAGAGTAAGCCGGAACTGTGGCCCTATACTAGCTATTAGAGACGCGGCTAAGATCTAGTTAACAGTTTCTATTGTTAGACCAACTGCCTACCAAGATTCCCAACAGACAACACACAGAGTTATTACACCCATGTCATCTCGGCCGCAGTTAGTCGGCCTCAAAACTGAAGCCCGTCTCGACCGAGAACTGGGCGCCTTGCTTTGGCCCTGAAAGCTTTGAGGTGGACGGGAGTTCGTTGTGTAGATGGCCTGTATGACACGGCCGGACAACAGCTCCCGCCTACTCGGTTGGTGTTTCAAGGGGACGCGTATTGCGTTGCTATGCCCAAGATGGACGCTGTGGGCGAACTCCTTTTCAACTTGATGGTAGATAAATAGCCCCGTGAAAGGTGCAGCTCCGGGAAAGTTGCAATGTCTATTTGAATCACTCCACAATCTTCACGATCTCGCAAATTTTACCTCATTGGCTTTGTTTTTATATCAACCCGTGTTAAGCATTTCTTACATCACTCATTCCTTTCCCAACTTGACTATTTCCGACAGACAGCCATGTTTGTCAGCAGCGGCGGACGTGGAAATGGAAATGACAGAAGAGACAACAGGGATAGGGGGAGAAGCAAAGGAAAAGCCTCTTCGAGCTCGAGCAAGAGCAAGACTAGGAAGGAGAGCCTGACGGCTAGGCGAAACCGACTTTACGACGAGGTCATGGAGCTTCAAGTGGAACTCGAACGACAAAGCCGTTATGTCGAGGATCTCCAACGGATCTACTCTGCGGATGTGATCGAACGAGCGGCGTACCTCCGAGTCGATTACAATCATCTCTCTCAGGCTTACGACACACTTGATAGAATTCAGAGGGAATATGACCACAGACGTTCCGAATATGAAGCAGCACTTGCTGAGCCCGAGAACAGCAGCGACGAGAGTAGCCGATCGAGGAGCAGCTCAAGTCGCGGCTCGAATAGCTCCCGGGTGTCGGTTGCCACGACTGCGGTTCCAGCTGAAGCTTGGGACTGCGGTGATTGTGATACTCGGAACTGGCATGATCCTTTCACAATCGATCCCGAGAATGCGTGGTGGGCAATTTGCGAGAACTGTGGGCACCGATTTTGTGACTGGCCAGCGCACTGTTTATTTATCTTGCATCCTGATCCCCCGCTGTAGAAGCCAGGGTTTACGCTAGATCTAGGCGCGGGATTACGGGTTGTTTGGAGTTGTCGGGTATTTTCCATTCCTTTGCGCTGGTCGCCAACGGTCAAGTTGCGGTAGATCGGTGCCTAGAGTTTTCTCTTGAGAGAATGGGACACTCATTTAAATAGATACATATCTTATGTGACACTCCTGGCCCCACAAGAGGGCTCTATAGAAGGAGCCCTTCTACGCTTCTGCTGAGCATGTTGAACTTTGAACTGAACAACCAACTAGCCAGTTTCAATCAGCCAGCTAGCTAGAGCCAGCCAGCCAACTTGAGCCAGTTCAACCAGTCAGATCGGTTCAACCAGTCCAATCAGCCAGCTCATTCAGTCGGGTCAGTTCAACAAGTCAGGTCAGTTCAACAAGTCAGGTCAGTTCAACCAGTCAATCTATTAATCGGTTAACCGATTCAATCAGTTAACCAGTCTAGCAAGTCAGTCAGTTTAAGCATTCAGTCAGTTCAAGCAGTCAGTCAATCAACCAATCAACCAGTCAGATTAGTTCAAACAGCCAGGTCCCTTCAACTAGTTCTGCCAGTCTAGTCTAACCAGTCCAGTCACTCAAGTTAGTCCATCACGTCAGTTCGTTCAACCAGTCCAGTCTGGTCAATTCAACCAGTCAAGTCAATCAAGGGTCAACCGGTCAGCCGGTCCAACCAGCGAACCAGTCAATCATTTCACCAGTTCAACCAGTCCGCCAATCAGTCAACCAGTCAACCAGTCAGCCGGTTCAATCAGCCAACCAGTCCAACCAGTCAATCAGTCAGTCAACCAGTCAATCGGTCAATCGGTCAACCAGTCAATTGGTCAATCGCTCAAATCGGTCAATTCGGGCATTTCCAGTCTAGTCAATTCAATCATGTCCAGTCTGGTCAGTTCCACCTAGCCCAACCAGCCAATCAGTCAACCAGTCAACCAGTCAATCGATCAATCGGTCAATTGGTCAAATCGGTCAATCAGCCAACCATTTAACCAGTCAACAAGTCAGTCCAATACGTCAGTTCGTTCAACCAGTCAAGTCAATCAACGGTCAACCAGTCAACCGGTCAACCAGTCAACCAGACAAGTCAGTCAACCAGTTTAACCATTCAACCAGTCAACCAATCGGTCAACCAGCCAATCGGTCAAATCGGTCAAATCGGTCAATCGGTCAACCAGTCCATCCAGCCAGTCCGCTCAGTCAACCAGTTCATCTAGTCAACCAATCAGTTCAATTAACGAGTCTAGCCAATCAGTCAGCTTAACCAACCACCACGCGAGCCAGGCCTACACCCAACTCAGATCCACTTGGCCCACTTTAACCTCTACCCCATTTGACGCGCTACGCGTCTAATTAAGCAGGGCTGGACACGCGTTCCTAATCTCCCCAATCTACGCCAATGGCCCCAAAAAAGCCCTTTACTTTTCGATACGTTGAAGCCGCCTAACATATCGCCTTTCTTTCCTATAGTCTTTCTTTGATCACCAATCTCTTCTCTGTAGATCTATGATGGAGGATATCGCGCCATCCTTGCCGCCATCCACATGCTCCTGGTCTTCCCTACAAGAAGATGAGCGCGACCGCCGCCTTGCTGCCCTTGGCTTGGTCCTCCACACGCCCGAGTCCGTGTTGATATGCCGCCCATGTGGTTACGCCCTATAGCCAAACAGCCACTGCGTTATACGGCATCTGGCCGACAAGCATTCTATCCCAAAGCGTGTTCGGGATGGCCTTGCTCATTTCATCCGCTCCCTACATCTTCCAGATCCGAACACCTTACCTCTACGCCCTGACTGGTCGCCAGTCCACCCAGACCTGGCTTCTTATATTGGTGTGGCCTGCCGCCACTGTGACTACCGGACAACTAGTGCCGACCTCATCATACGGCACCTGGCCAAATCTCATGACCGTCGCCGCCAAGGGAAGAAGAGAGACTGGCTCTACGACGAGGTCATTCAAGGGGTTGTCTTGTAGAGCTGGACCCAGAACGGGGCCCGTGGATACTGGATCGCCACACAGGACCCGGCCATCGGCAACCAACCAGGAGTCGCTTCTTCCCGGCTACGGGAGCAGGCCACCACCAACCAGAGAGCCATGCTTGACAAGCTATGCCAGATCGAGCGGGACCGCCTGGCTTGCTCCCAAGCCCGCGACAACAATACGAGCGTGCCTGGCTTGGCCCTTTAGACCAATTGGATGCGGCGTACCGGCTGGCTAGAAACCTTTGATGGAGCGAACCGTGGTTTTCTTGTCAGGCTTGCCCAGCCACCGTGCCTACAAAGCGACGGTTTACGCCTAAGCATGCCTGGCGATGGCGCCGACCAGCCAACCATCTGGAGCCTATACAAGGATGAAGTTCGGCTAAGCCGGATCGCGTTGGTATTATATGGGCTCCAGGATCGTTGTAAGGATACGGCACGGCATACCCATGTTTCGATCCGCTTCTAGCTCTATAGCCATGATCCAGTACGTTCGTATAGACATCTATTTTAGCTTGTCGGCTATCAGGCTATATCCCGGGGATACTAGCGCCTTTTCCTCCGGTTCTTATGCTTCTCATTCCGGCTCTGGCGTCTATCGTGGCGAGCCCGGGCTTCCTATTGTCGGCGATCCCTGACCAAGGAACAACGTACTGCTTTACAAGCGGCCTGGTCGGTATTTGGAGAAGAACCTGGCCAAATACGATATCAACAAGGGATAGAAGATCTATTAGGCAACCAGAGCATGTCTGATTCCGACTCTGGCTCGGATTTTGACTCGGACTCTGACATCGACTCCGACACCGACTCCGACTCTAACTACGACCCTGATATAGAGGAAGAGGAAGAGGGTCAAACGACAAGTAAAGACGACTCTAGCGACCAGGCAACGAACTCTGGCTTTGAAGAAGAGAGGGATACTTCGAGATCGACTCTAGATAGTCAAGACGCCCTATTACAGCTTGCTAGCTTCCTCGTCACCGAGCCGTTCCAGGACGGCCAAGCTGACTCCACTCTTCTTGTCTACTTTAGCGGCGTTGCCGGGCTAAACGTTGATAGGTCATGGTTTGAGCGGCCCTCGTAATATACGCCTAAGCTCTCTGCCCTGATCTATTGTGTTCGACTTATTCTCCTCGAAACCACTCTCCTACGCTTTGCCTACCACTCTATTAGAATACCGGCCCGACCACGCCACGATCAGCTTACATGCCTGAACAAGATCCGGACAAGAGCCTTCTGCCTAGGCTCGTAGGCCCCTATAGGCGAGCTCCTTAGTCTTCGCAACTACGGCAGTAAGCTAGCACGGTCAGATGGACCAGTCTTCCGTGTCCAATGGAGCAACGATGACCAGATCCTGTCATAGGACGAGGGCCAGATATCGATAGAGCAGTTTCGGGCCCTCTTATACAACCTGCTTCAATCGGTCACCACGTCGATAGGCCGGTTGATATATGGCCTGTAACCACAGTTCGACCTTGGCGCTATCCGGGACAAGATGTCAACTATGTCAAAGGGCTACTCGTTTGTGACCGAACCGGCAAACCGTCTTACGGACGCCTTCCTGGTGCTCCTAGAGCATGCCTGCCTCTCCCCTCTCGAGCCGCTTATAGGGAAGAACGGCTAGGATTAGCGGGCCGTTTGTCGCTATATGGCCTTGTATGATCAGACGCTAGTAGACCTCTTGGCCCTTATCCACCTGACCGGTGGGCAGCCTTCTTGGGGGACAGAGCTACTATGCCTCGAGCACTATAACGGCACTTCGACGAGCCGGGGAGTCTATATCCAGGGAGGCCACGTCTTCCTGGTAAGCAGGCATACCAAGGCCCGGACCAATACCAACCACGAGTTCCAGGTCGCCCGTATAGTCCTGGATGCTGTTGGCCGCCTGCTCTACCAGTACCTGGTCTATATTCGGCCGTTCATCTTTATACTATAGCGGCAGTGCTACAGAATCGATGTCAAGTCTTCCCTTCTGTTCTGTTTGCCATCGAGACCTGACTAGCTATAGAAAACAGGTGTCTTGTCAGGGGTACTATAACGGCTTACCAGGTCAACCATTGGCCAAGCTTTTAGTACACGCCTCTACCGGCAAATCGCCATCGCGATCATAGAGAAGCACGTCCGGCAGATCTGTAACCCATTTAACCGCTTCGATGACCGGACAGCCAACGCCGATATCAGCGTGGCCTTTGCCTGGCAGGGTGGCCATCGCCCTCTTCAGAGAGGTTACACATATGGGCTAGACAAAGCCTACCCCGATAGCCTCTAGCCTGCGCTGCTCCAGCTCTATAAGTGGGTGTCCTTGCAATGGCATCGCTTTCTCCAGCTCGAGCAGGCAGGGCCAGTACAGCCACTCGAGCAGGCATGGCTAATACAACAACTACAACAACTACTTGAGCAGGCAGGGTCACTACAACGACTACCCGAACAGGCAGGGCCAGCACAACAACCACCCGTACAAGCGCCAGCACAACGACCACTTGAGCAGCCAGGGCCAGTACAACGACCACCCGAGCCGGGGCCAGCACAGCGGCCACTCGAGCAGGCAGGGCCACCCCAACGACCACCCGAGCAGGCAGCACAACGACCAAAACGTGCTCGGGCCTACCGTGATATGTTTCGAGCTTACCAGCCAGCAACAAAGATACGGCGTTTCGAAGAGGGAGAACGACAGCTCTTTAGGTCAATGGCCAGGGCCGGGGATCTTGGAAGCGATATGGCCAACCAAGACTATCGGCCACAGCTGATCGGTCAACCACCAGCGGCCGGCCAACCACCAGCGGCCGGCCAACCACCAGCGGCCAGCCAACCACTTGTGGCCAGTCAACCACCAGCGATCGGCCAACCACTTGTGGCCGGTCAACCACCAGCGACTAGTCAACCACCACCAGCCAGTCAACCACCACCAGCCAGTCAACCACTTGTGGCCAGTCAACCACTAGCGACCAGTCAACCACCAGCAGCCAGTCAACCATCAATGCTTGTTCCTAGACCA
>MU857845.1:0-20703 GCA_033296725.1 Corynascus novoguineensis | reverse complement strand
GGGATTTTACCGGGTCACGAGGCCAACCCATCTTTTGAACCAGACACAGATCTCTATAACTATCGCCAGATTGAATGCCTTCAATTGAGCTGCCCTACGTGCGTTGACCGCTTCAAACCTTCTGCTCTGAATACCACTACAACCGTGGATATGTGGCTGTTGGACTTCCAACAGATATATACCCTAGAGTAGCTTCAGGATATATCGGAGGATATACTACTAGAGTAGTAGTAAATAGTAAAGGATAAAATGAATAAGAGGCAAGCTAATAAGACCCTAGTCAAGAAGCGGCAGACCTAAAGGGAGAAGCAAGGGAAACTAAACTTTAGGCTAGAGATATAGGGGTAGGGAGATTTTAGACTGTTTATATCTATAGACATATATATAAGATTATATAAGAATTTAAACAAAGTCTTAAGATCTAATAAGTTTCTAAGCTAACAGGCTTATAAGATATTATTAGTAATGGTATATCTAAGAGTAATATGATTAGGTCAAAATATCTGTTATAGCCCTAGAAAGGGAATAACGTCAAAAAAGGTCTAGGAAACAAACAAGGTAGGGGCAAGTGTTGCTAACCTAAAGCAAGCTACTAGGGATCTAACTTAGATTAGCGCTTTTAGATAAGGAGAAACTTATATAGGGGCATATAAAGTTAATCTCCTAAATTCATTTTATTTGTTTATCTTTCTAAAAAATTAGCAATGTTTGGTTATACTCTACAAATAATCTACCATTTAACATTTGAAGAACCTAACCCTTCTTTGTTTAGACTTTATTATACGCGATCAAGCCAAATCGTGTTTAATCGACCACTTTAAAAATAGAGATTCTTCGTTCTATTTACCCTATCACCAACAAATCCTATATAGAGTTTATAAATGCTTATAAGGACGCTCGACATTATACTTATTACGGCTGTCAAGTTTGTATATATATTATAACGATTGATAATTCACCGCTTTAAAGCTTGGGTACTCCTACTTAATTTTCAACATTGTCCGCCACCGTGCTCGAGTGAAACCGTATCTTGTACTTTTGCTAGGCGTTCATGATCAGTCCGAAATCCGTGGAAAATGGGAGAAGAAAACAAAGCTCGCTTGCCCGTGGATACGTCGGGTGAGAGGGGTAAGTTGGGGACCCGCGTAGAGCATGATTGGGCGAGAAATCCGCGCTAATTATTGGGTTGCCTCAAGGGAGTTAAAAGGTGATCATGAGACGGTCTGGTTTGTCCAACATCCGAAACGTCCGACCTCGAAAGTCTCGTCTTTTCCTTTCAGCTAGAGCCGTCTCAGAGCATTTTTCAGCAAGTCTCAGAGCAAGTTTTCAACAAGATGGCCAAATGTCGGGAATGCGGCGGAAGTGGCTATCTCGGCGAACACATTTATACGAAGTGTGGCGGCAAGGGTGAAGAGAGCGTTGACGCTGCTCAGTGCGGCAAGCAACATACGAACCTTCAGAGATGGCTGGTCCAGCGCACTCGATTGAGGTACTCCCCCACCGTCCAGCACTCCACTCCATTAAGCGGACTGACAAGGTCTTAGGCTAAGTGCTGCGGGCACGCCAGTCTGGATCTGCACTTAGCTACCTGAATAAACCTGCTGGGATGTGATGTTAGAGGCAGACTTCTCGGAGAATATGGATGTTACTATTCGAAGCTTGTGCAAAGCTGTAGAGCAATAAGAAGGGCAACGTTTTTGTATCCCTTTCCGATTACGGTCATCGTCGCATTTGCTGAGGGACTTTTGGACCCCGCACGGTTGTTTGCAAGTTTACGAGTTCTCGCGTGATGGCAGTTCAACCAGTGAAGGCCGCTCTGTCTTCGGCCTCGCCCCGCCCAGGTTCTCTCGTGATGGCACATGCTTTGCCAGGAGATGGCAAAGAGGGTTGTACGTGCTTGTCACCACTACTAGGCGGCGAGGTGGCCGGGTGACTGGGGTGCTAAACGCGGTTCACGTTTTTCGGGAATCGTTAGTTATAATAAAGTTGGTTAATGTCGGCGACAATTCTGTCAAGGTTCTCGAGGGGGCCGCCCCACGCCGGCCCCTGAGGCGCCTTATTCGCCACGTCGCAAACTTAGAATTCTATCAGCTAATGAGGGGTACGGTCAAGCATGCATGGCAAGGCGAGAGCGGGTCGCAAGGCGGCAGTATTCATACAATGAATTCATTCTGGAATGGAAATCCTATCTATCCGTCCGCCAACTCCCCGCTCTTACGAGCGGGGGGATGCTTGTATGGTGTACGTTCAAGGTCGTGCATTTTTGCATGGTGCGGGAGGGGCCGTGGCATGGGGCCTCTCCAGAGTAGAGAGTGGGGTGGAAAAGGCATGCTTGCTCCCTTGGCTGGGTCGCTCCACCTGATCACAAGACTGTGTCGCTGATGATCCCGATATGTCCGGGGTTCGCTGGGTTCACGAGTACTGTTGAACGACTGTACGCCTTTCGTCTCGCAAATGAAGAGGAAGTACTTTTACTGCCATTCGCCAGCAATTGTCCTGCTGCCCCGGCCTCCACGTCGTAGATCTCTCTTTGACCTCTTCGGATTTGAAGCTGCCCGACCCCGCCGTCGTTGGCCTTTCTTCGACATTTTTCCCTTTAGCGTCTCTGTGACTTCCATGTCAGAGGGCACTAGGGGGTTGGCTTGGCTTTGCATCTCCTTAAACAACTTCTTAGTCCAGTCGAAGACGTGGTCATATGTGAAACCCTCCGCTCGAAACCGGCGATAGAAAAGCCGGCGAAGGTACACGTAGTCCGGCTTATCATCGAAAGCCAAGCCCCGGGTGTAGTTGATGTACGTGGCAAATTCTCCGGGGAGAAAGTCATCGCAGAGCGCCTCGGCCGACAGGCTCTCCTTCATCTCCTTGATCCTTGCATCCATCTCGTCGTCTGTACTAACCTTTAGACCTTGCCATGGCAACGAGCCCCGGGCAAGATACACGAAAACATACCCAAGGGACTCTAGGTCGTCCCCCCAAGACTGTTCTTCGTGCGCGTTAGCGTGCGGACGATTAGCATCGCGATGAGACACCTACCACGGCCGTTGTGGTTGTTGATGCTTGCGTACCGTCTGGTGCCACCTAGCGGGAGACCCTCCACATTCTTGCGACGCTCGACATCGGAAAACTCTTTGGCGAGGCCAAAATCAATTGTATATAGTGTGTTTCCCTGCCTGCCGACCCCCATCAGGAAGTTGTCCGGTTTGATGTCGCGATGAAGGAAGCCCTTCGAATGGATGTATTGGATACGCGAGATGGCCTGGTCAGCGATGAGCAAGATGGTCTTGAGCGAGAATCTTCGGCCGCAGTAGTTGAGCAGATCCTCGAGCGACGGGCCGAGGGCGTCAATGACCAGCGCGTAGAAATCGCACTCCTGCCCAAACCAGTGCACTCGCGGGATTCCGACCCCACCGTCTAGCGCCTCGTATGTCTCCTTCTCGCCTCGGAGCACCTCGGGGTTATCTCGAACGAACGTGAGCTTTATGGCGACCTCCTCGCCCGATGAGAGATCGGTCCCTGCCCAGTCAGCAATGGCTAAAGCAAAGAGAGACAGCGTCATACCAGAATAAACGAGGCCGAAACCTCCCGCGCCGATCTTGCGGTCAACGCGATACCTGTCGTCGATGAGAATGTCCTGGAGGGTATGTGAGCAGTTTCCTGTTTGTCGGCAGGATCGGAGATCTGTACCTTCATTATGAGATGGCAGGCGATGCTACGAAGTGAAGTAGGCAGCCAAAGGCGCGTGGAAATAATCTCGCTGACCACGCGGATCAGGGCAGGCTGGGGCTACCAGCTGCCGGACGTCGGGCACCGCCGTCGTAAAAGCATGCTCGAAACACAGGCGATGGCGGTAAACGCAAGAAGCTGCCCCACCTCGCTGCATGCAGCTTAACACTTGGCCAGTTTGGTTTCACCAGGCGCCTTTCGGCGCGATTTCGACCCGAGCCGTCGAGCGGATTCCCCCGCACCGTATCCCTGCAAAAGCGGCTAATGGTTGGCTGGCGCTCTCCGCGAGCGCGCCGCGCTCGCATAAGTCACATGCCCACCCGTAGGCGACGACGCGTTCCAGCCGAATCATTCCCATGACACGCACACCAACGGAGGTCCTGCAGGCCAGCTCAGTCCTGGCCCCCGAGCGCGACTTGAATATCCACATGGATTTCCCTCGATCTAAACCTTGCGAAGTAGCTGCTCATGGCGAGCGCGGAACATCGAAAGAGAGCCCGCGCAGACGACCTCTCGCAAGAGCACCGTCCTAACAAGAAGGTCAAGTCTCGAGACAGACTTCACGGGCCGTCGAACTTCCCACCCGAGTTCTGGGACAACCTGTCCAAGGTCTGGCTCACACGTCGCGCATTGCGAGAACTGGACCGACGGAACAGCCCTCAGCCCGCCCCAGGGCCCGCAGCACCTGCAGTGTCCACTACCGATCTTGCACGGTTTGCGAGACACGGCGGCCCAGATCTTCGCCATCTTCGAGGGGTATGCCTGTAGTGATGATGGCTGGGGGCGGATGCTGACCTCCTGTCGCAGTGCCCCGAACCGAAAAGCGCCACGCACGTTATGGCTTCTCGCCGCTCCGCCTCTTCAGGCCAAAAATCCAAGTCGACAAAAAGTACAAAACCGACTACCGCAACCTCTGGGAGGTCATCGGCATACAACAAGGACTTCGAGCAGCATCTTAACGACAACAATGTATATCTGCACGGCCGGAAATCGAAGCCGAACAACAACCCGGACCTGCATCATCCAAGGCCGTCGCTTTCACCGTCGAAATTCTCGGACGGCGCATTTGAACGCTTCCGGGACGACCACGATGATCTTGGTTCGGAAGGAGATGTTATGCGCAAACTGGTTCCAGTTATTGCTGGCAGCGCGAAGATCCCTAATAGTGGGGAGGTGCTTTTCAGCAATTTGGCATCTATCACCGACGGCGCAACGGCTGATGTGAAGCCCGACTTCTATGATGGGGCTCGTCCTGGTGATATAGATGCGGCGGTGAGCAATGACCTGAACAGTCTAATTATACCTTCAAGCACAAACGCAGTTAGGCGCCCAGCAGCGCCGACTTTCTTCCTTGAGGCCAAAGCCCCGTGGGGTGGCGCCGACATCGCGAAGCGGCAAGCGGGCCTCGACGGCGCGCTCGGCGCCCGAGCGATATATGCCCTGCAGAACTACGGCACGGAAGAGCCTGTCTTCGACGGAAATGCGTACACCTACAGCTCGACCTACGTCGACGGCCAACTCAAGCTGTACACGCACCACGTCACGCCGCCGACCGCGCCGGGCGGGCGACTCGAGTACCACATGACTCAGGTCAAAGCATTTGCCATGACAAGCGATCGTGATACATTCGTTCAGGGAGCAACGGCATTCCGAAATGCGAGGGACTTGGCGCAAGGGCACCGCGACAGCTTCATCCAGGAGGCGAACGCAAGAGCACGCCAGTCCGTAGAGGCGCCGCCAGAAGCGGAAATCACAGTTGCCGTGGCGGAGCAATACGAGGAGTCGACTGACGAATTCGTGGATTGCGAGGACTATCCCGGATCACAAGCTGTCGGCACCAAGGACTACGCTGCATCCGGGGACGTCGACGGGGAGTCGGCTCTTCCACAGTACCTGTGTGCAGAGGACGAAGAGCCTAGCCAGGAGTCCACATCTCTTGGTGCCGAAACGACCATGAGCTTTGCCACGAGCTTCGCGTCGAGCTTCAGCCAAAGCCAGACCAGTTCGAAGCGAACCAGGTCACCCCGCAGTCCCCCGTCAAATTCCCAGGCGCGCAAGAAACACGGCTCAGCCAGGAGGACACGCCAGAGCGCGTCTCGACAAGCGGCGGGGTCTTCCACGCAGGCCTCGACGTCTACAGGATCTGCTGTACCGCCACCGGCACTGAGTGAAGAATACTGGACTTGGAGTAAGACAGATCAGAAGCGGTACCACGTAAACGAGGACGGGAGTTGTATCTAGGACGATGGGGAATAGTGCTGGCGTCCTGGACTCTTTTCTTAGCCTGAATAATTGAGGAGCTTTCCCAACACCAAACTCTTCCTTCCGCATCTCAAATACGCTCTCCCAGCACTTCAGGATTGTTTTGACCACCTCCCTACGAGCACCAGAGCCGACCTTGTACTCACCCTCGTCGAGACATCCCGGTCTCCCGAGAGCCCGGGCTTTTAACCCTAAGCCCGCGGCCGTCGGCGTCTTCATCACGAGAAAAGTTGGGTAGGACAAAACCCAAAAAGGCGCGAGGCAAGGGTAGGACAGGCGTGTCGGTTCCACCCCTCAAGTCGCGGCAATCGACACAGCCATCTCATTCCACCAATCCCCAGGTCGATACGGATCTACGGCCACTACCCGGGGATAACTGGGAAAGACATCAAGTACTACTACGTGTATCTAGGAGGACTAGGCCTCTACCGCGGGCAAGTCCGGCACTAACACCGTTTCTGCTTCATTCGACGGGCCCCACCGTCATCTAAACGACTAATCATATCAGTAGCTAAGACTCGTTCAAAATTGAATATGTCTCAGAATATCTTCGGGAATAGATCCCAAGTGATGCTTACGGTTATCTTCGACTATAAGGCAACCCAGAGCTTCAACTCCAGCTTCCCGCAACCGGTATTGTATTACCTCGGACCGGTCTGGTGCTACGGAGGCTCGGGCCTACAGGCGCGAATGGTAAATGATGCCATCGGACCATCCTCAGGGACAGAACACTAGCGCCCTGGTCGACACAACGCACCAATAGATACAATATCAGCATCGCCACCCAGTCCTGATTGCCATGCCCGTTCCGAGATATCACGCAAGGCACGAGAAGGCCTGGCGCACCCTTCCCTCCAAAGCACTCCTAGTCAAGCTTCTCCTTCTCGGAAACCAAGGCTTGACTACGAGCATACGGAACACAAAGTCGGAGTAAGAGACTTCTAGTTTCCAGAAAAGAACAGACAGCACCAGGGATCGCTGGTCACCGGCCCAACTACTGATCTGGCCCTTACCAACTTATTTAAGGGAGAGTGGACGGGATCCCAAGTTCTCATATAGGGATCTTAGTCATTTATGCAAAGTTTTGACAAAGTCATGTCATGTGACCTACAGTCTCGCCATCGCTTCATCATAGCCGATTGTATCGATAGCGCCGACACACCATGATCCTGTAACCCCTGTACTCGAAGATAAACTCGGGCAACCGGCAGCGGCACTCCTCATAGCGGTAGGCGCCTCGGCAAAAGGTCTAGTCGTGGTCTTCGCAGGCGTGATTGCGCCGCTGGTTCTGCATCTCCTGCTGCACCAGCCGCTCGTGCCGCCTGGCGCCGAGGCCCGGAGCTCCGGCATCGTGGTTGACGATGGCCGCGGCGTGGGCGTACAGCCGATCCTCGTTCCACTGCTCGTAGCGGCACGTCTTCTAGCGGAGGCCACACGAGTAGCAGAAATGCGCGCCGCAGAGGCAGGCTAGAGTTGAAATCGGACACATCAGCTGGTCAGTACCTCATCACGTCTTCTTTTTTAGTCCTGTGATGCGGTGGATGGTAGGATCGATGACATACTCATGTGGTTGTAGCCGTGGTCGAGCTCCACGACGCGGCGGTAGGAGTAGCACCGCTGCCACCCGTTTGCTTGAGCCAATCTTAGCACCTGCTAGGCGGCCTCGTCCTAGGGTGTCACGGGATTCCCCGCTCCTGTTCGTATATGCTTATGTCTGGTTATGTTATACGTGGTTATGACATATACATCTGCTCACGTCATAGGCCTCTGCTCTGGTACTTAAGGTCTGGTTGCACGCCTACGCCTATCATCTAGCTCTTGCTCTCTTCGTAGCAATATCAATCTTGATGTACAAGCTGACCAGACCTTGGGTGGTGCCTGTCACAGTGGGACAGTCGCCGACGTGCGAGGCGCCCTTGCAGATTCCGGTGGCAGTACATGCGGTCCTTGGTCTCGAACTCAACCTTCTTGGCCTGGAACTGCCCGGCCAGCTCGGCGGTGAGGAACTTGCGGTTCGGGTCGAGCAGGATCGGCTCTCGGCAGCACCGGGGCGGGAACAGTGCCTCGTCTAGCATAGACGCCTGGAAGAGGCTCGCGAGGCAGCCCCGGCAGTAGTAGTGAGAACACGGGCAGTGAGCCACGTCGGTGACGGGATGGGCGTCGCCGTAGCTGATACATTCCGTGGTCGGGATCGGCGACGTGGACAGATTCCGCGACTGCGTTGTTAGAATCACGATAAATCCGAAGACGTCGGACAGCGACATATAATGGGAGGGGGAGCCTAAGGAGGGCGAGGCCGGAGAGGAGCGGGCCGGGGAGTATAACCCGGCCCCCTCCTCCCCGGGCTCCCCCTCCCCGGCCCCCCTCCACCACATCGGTCGGGCGATGGCCCTACCCAGCGACCCTCCGGGTGGCCCATCCTTCCGCCGCCGACCGGCAGCGACGGGCGGGGCAGGTCGGCGCGGATGGCCGAGGACGCGACACAGCTGAGGGGGAGCCCGGATAAGCGGCGGACCAAAAGCTGCTAGGCGCCCTCTAAGCTGGGCATTTCTACATACAATTCTTTACCAACTTCTTGCCTCACCCGTTTGCCATACGCTGCATCTTCCAAATCCGAGTCTTGTAGTTCCTGCAGCCGCCTCTTGATCTGTGGCTTAAACTCTCTACCCAGGTATATCGGGAGTTGTGGGGAGCCGCTCAACAACCTCGAGATTGCTCCCCCTGGAAGCTGCCTCTATCATAGGACCTTGGGCGGCGTCTTAGCCAGCCCGGACGCGCAAAACCACCCCTGTTCCAAACGTTGAAGTTCTAAAAAACAAAAAAGCGCCACAGATGATGATTAGACGACCATGTATACATTCTGGTGCGGGGTCAGCCAGAGTCGTAGTGTCAGCCGTACGAGGCAGCTGGCTAAGCTGAGCTCCTCCCCGTCTCAGCTTCCAGGAACGGCATCTCTTACTTAACCGCTCTCTCTCGGCATCACTGTCTTGAACATCATGAGGCATACAGGTTGGGCACCCCAGAGCCTGCCTAAATTCACGTCCCTGTCAACTTCACATCTTTGAGTCTTCGACACAACCTGGTTTTGAGTCTTTTGACTGTTTCATCATCAGCCCGGCATTTGTGTCCTCGATTCCTTTAACCGGCTTCCCCGGTTGTTGTCGATACAACGCGGTGCAATGGATTTAAAACGACCACTACAAGATCATCAAGACTCAGATACGAGCCACCCAAAGCGCGCAAAAAACTTCGACGTCGTTTCCCATGGCTCCTATAGCGGCGTGCCCCTTGTATATGGAGATTACACAATCGCCTGGATCTGTACGCTTTCTCTGGAGTTGGCGGCATCTCGCGCCATGCTGGATAAGCAACACCTATCATAACCAGGCATAGCCGGCGATACCAATACCTACGTGCTAGGACGTATCCACCGACACAACGTCGTCATGGTGTGCCTGCCTGGGCAATACGGGATGAACAACGCTACAATCGTCGCGACAAACTTGAAGCGAAGTTTTCCCGGCATTCACGCCACCCTGATGGTCGGCATCGCCAGCGGATCCCCAAGCCAGGCCGACTTGTACCTGGGTGACGTAGTCGTCGGCACGAGGGTGATATAGTATGACATGGGCAAGGCACTTGCGGGCGGCCACTTCCAAGAAACAGCCATCCCGAAGACTCCTGCACCACTGCTGAACTCGGCCGTGTCCACTCTACGATCGAAGCATATAGCGTAGTAGTCCAGCAATCGAATAGCAAGCCTCTTACGAAGCCGACTCTCGAACCTCTTACGTCCGGATCACCCCGATCGCCTTTTCCAGGCAGCCTACGAACACCACCCTCTCGATGCGCCAACATGTGATGACTGCGACCCAAAGAAGCTGTAGCCGCGAGCCGGTCGTCTCTCTGACGAACCTAAGATCCACTATGGAGTCATCGCTTCGGCCAACAGGGTCATGAGAAACGGAATGGAACGAGATGAGATTGCCCAGCGGCATTCGGCTCTATGTTTTGAGATGGAGGTAGCAGGCATGATGGACAACGTCCAGTGCTTGCCGATTTGCGGCATTTGCGACTATTCAGATTCCCACAAGGACAAAGTGTGGCAGGACTATGCCGCTACGACGGCCGCCGTATACGTAAGGGAACTGCTAGAATGCCATCGTCGCGCTGGTCAGCGCCGCCAAGGCGCTTACGTACCTCGACCTGAGCTTCTGCTGCGCGCTGTCGGATACCGCGACCGAGGTGGTCGTGCTCGGGCTGCCGCTGCTCAGGGAGCTGCGTATGGCGTTCTGCGGGAGCGCCGTCAGCGACGCGAGCCTGGGGTGCGTGGCGCTGCATCTCAACGAGCTGCGGGGGCTAAGCGTCCGGGGGTACGTGCGGGTGACGGGGAACGGCGTCGAGAACGTGCTCGAGGGGTACGCGCGGCTCGAGTGGGTCGACGTCAGCCAGTGCAAGAACCTCGGCGGGTGGCTGGTGGGAGGCGGGGTCGGGCGGTAGGGGTTCGACGAGCGGAGGGAGAGGGCGAGGGACGAGCGTGGCTCGGCCGGGTGGATGGGCGGCGAGACGGCCACGCAGAACGCGCTTGTCAAGGCCCAGGGCGGCAAGATGGGGCTCGGCGGGGTCGGCGGCGGCGGCGGCGCGGGTGCGCTGCAGAAGGCGCTTGCCGGCATGAAGCCGCTCGGGCCGGGCCCTGTCATGAGGCCGGTCATCCCGCCTAAGGGGTCGCCACTCCGCCGGAGCAGGACATCGGTGTGGTTTGTGGTGGAGAAGGGGCCCGGCGGGTTGAGGTAAGGCCAGGAGGAGCGGATGATCTTCCTGCCCCTCGGCGTATCCGACATCACTCACAGATGAGGTTCCCTACATTAGTTGGGTCCAGCTCCGCCTACAACCACGCTAGTTCCCTCCCGCCCGAGCCTCTGCTCAGCCCAGAATCTCCGCATCTTAGGGTTTAGCCAACCAACACCGAGACTACACAGACCGATACATAGCACAGACCGCTACACCACATAGACCGCCGGGCCGGGGATCATTTCCAAACATTACGTAAACGTCTAACCGAGCGGGAGAGTGCACGTCGTGATTTGGGTAAATGCCGCCATTGGAGGCGGTGTCGAAAGTTCTTGGCCGCTTCGGAAGGCTCGTAGACGGTTCTTCATCTTGGTACGTTCGTTTCGGATTCATGGCAGGGCGTTTAGATCAACGACAATCGGGGAAGTCGGTCCGAGGTAATCGGCGGTGGCAGAGGCTGGAGCGGAGGAACGTCAGACCTGACAGCTTGGAGCAAAAGTTCGAGACAGTGATGCCGAGAGAAAGAGATACGTTGGAGCCAATCGCTCTGGGCGGTCTAACGCTGTAGTGTCGGCTTACGGCTGAGGCCTCGATGACCAAGGGCAACAAAAGGACCAGCATTCTGGTGCGGGGTCAGCTAGAGCCGCGAGGCTGAGCTGAGCTCCTCCCCCCTCGAGGAACGCATCTCTTAACAGCCGTTGAGCGAGGCAAGTAACGACTCCAGGCGAGCCGTCCGGTCCCTCTCGGCAACATCGGCAAGCTCCTACTTAAGCGACTCGACGCCAGTCCGTACACCCTTCCGCCGACGATAGCCCCACTTCCCCCGATTGCCGTATTACTGTTCTCGGCGCGCCGCTCACCAGGTAAGAAACAGATAGGGCCCTGCTACGTTACTACCTGCCGCTAATGGCCGCTCTCGTAGTCCTTGTTTCCCATTACTCACTATGGATAACCCAATCCCCAACTTACAGGCGAGCAAGCGGAGTGGCGATGCCCTTAGCCCTCTAATCACTACCCCAGCTAAGCGACAGAGGAGCACCGATGTGGTTTCTATCGCCAGACCCTCGTACGAGCCCGATACAGCTGCGCCATCTCCTTATGCTAGCGCTCCTAAGACGTTGGACAGCCCCGATCACTACACCGTCGGGTAGATCGCGGCCCTTCCCATCGAACGCGCCGCGGCGACCGCTTTGCTTGAGAGACCATGTTAAATCACAGTGCTTAGACATATAGACTTGTACAATTAGTGTAATACACCCCCATGTGGCAGACATCATAATGCTGCTCCCAACCAATACGATGCTGATGCTAGAGAGCTCTTTAGAACAATATAAGTAAAAGGAAGAGGAGGAGGATGGTAAGAATGATAATAAGGAGGAGAAGTAATTGGACCTTGAACTCAGGATATCGATAGCTTTATAGTTAGTTCCTGTAGATAATAATAGGATTAACAACTTAGAATACCAACACTAACACCAACAACGAAGGTCTCGCGAAACAGGTCGCCGCATCCCACAGGGCCCGTTTCCAAACCACCATCTCCGCTACATTGGGGCTCATATTCGCTATGTTTCAGAGTTATCTAGACCAGACAAGACACCAGCTTGCCTCCTAACAGTGGAGCTGACAGACTACGAGATACCTCTCTTGGTTCATTTCAGCCCCTGAAGGCGGCGCAATTACACCGTACTAGCCCAACGGTACGGGCACAGGGCGACCAGAAGCTGGCTTCTATCTCGTCTAAATTTAACGCTTGTGCCGTTTCGTTTTGGGGCGCCGAGTGGCCCGGCCGGTCTCGTCTGAAGTCAAAGCCTGTGCCGTATCGGCCACCTGACCGGGCTGGCTGCGGCTCAATTCCAGAACATCAGATGGCCATGGCGGAAGCCCCAGACATTAAGCGACCGCAGCAGCAACAACAACCAACAACCATCACGCTGAATAACCGGACGGCGGGTTGGTCCGCGTGTTTCGGCCCCCAACTCCCCGCAAATAAGCCAAGAAAGGCTACTTGAACGCACCTTCGGCACCAACACCATGGCACTCGCGCCGCTTTCTGCAGCGCCACAGTGGCCTATCTCTTAGGCCCCTAGGGGGTTTCCAGACCTGGGGGGTTCCAAGCACTTCTGTGGGCTTGTAGAATCAGTGTTGTGCCGTCTAGTCTCCAACAGGTTCAACATCGGAGCTAAGTCTGGGGCGTTGAGTCCGTTGGGCGCCGTGGAGCGTACTAGCCACTGTCACAAGTTGGCCAGATAAAGCGGCCCAGGTGGCTGAGGGGCCACTGCAGGTCGGGGTGCTGGGCGACCCGACAGCCAATCGCTTAAGGAACCAATCCCGGAGGATTGTACTATGGTAAGGAGGCTGTAAGTGATCGCAACAATCGCGTTACGATCACTGCGACCGGCGAGATAGCGATCGCAAGGCTCGCACTACGATCACTACGATCAAGGTACAAGGTACCTGGGCATTAGATAGCAAGCAGCCACTATATAGTCACTCGTTCTAGTGAGCTCTAGAAGTTCACCAGTTGTCAATACAAGTCACATCTGGCTACAAGCTCTAGTATCCTCTTATAATCGAGACATTCTTGTTATGAACTTCTTAGCTTCACCGTATCTGCCAACCCAGTAGTTCAGTTACCTTCGGAGTCCTTGCAGAAGAAGCCTGGACCGGTGTGATACGTCACAGCCACGTAGCCACCCCCTGGCGGTACGACAATAGGTTTCACAAACAACGGTCTTCAATATAGTTGCCCTTTGGTCTCTGTGTGCTTTATTCGGCTAAGTGCAGGGTTGGGCGGTGAGGAAGGAGGACTCGATTCCCGATGACAATCCTTCGCTTCTCATATATAGAATTCACAACGGCAACTATAAGGTGTCACAGGGCGATTCGTTATATACCTCGGAATTCGCTCTAACTCTAAGTACTTGTTCTTAATATTCTGACATGATCGAACGTTACAAATCAGCCGAGCGTACTTATGGAACCGCCTACCCGTGACCCCGCGTCTTAGCATATATTGTCCCGTCTCGATCTAATGTCTTGGACCGTATTCGTCCGAACCAACAACGTTAGTTGGGGGCTAATTTGTGCCCCAGGTCGTTGGCCGATGGTGATGGCGTCCGAGCCAAAGAGTCGAGGCCGATGTCCCCGACTTTGCCACGCCCAGGAAGTTTCAGTGAGTTCAACCCATCCCGACCGGGTCTCTAACCGATCATCCCGAGACGAAACATGTTGAGGCCTGCCACCTTGGGGGCTAGAGTTGAAAGAAGTGAGGCAGTTCGTGACTTGGTTTGGGGGCCGCGCGGAAGGGCAACAGCCCCATTGATCCAATAGCCGGGGATTAGAGATGTCCCGGTACACCTACCGACACGGGTGGCCACACGGCGCCGTCGGCCGCAGGCGGCGTCGGTGTTTGGGTCACGACAAGCGTATCCGCTTCGTGAGAATGCCGTATCGTAGGCCCAACCTCCGGCCGCCACGAACCGACCGGAACGACCTCCCCTAGTGCCATGTAAGGGGATGCCATTATAACAGACCAGACTTAGCCTTCACGGGTAGCCTTGGACTCATCATCACGGCAACGTTGTTGCGGAAAAGATCTATATAAACGGGCTCACTCCCGTTCAAATTCCCCGACCTAAACTATCCAGAATCTCTACATCATCACATCTCTCAGTCACATCCAGCATCATCAGCCACATCCAACATATCATCAGTCATATCCAACATTATCGGTCATATCCAACATCGGCCTCTTTCATCTATTCCTTCGAGCTCCAGCTTCCTGTCACTCCACTCCATTGCAATAATCCGCAATAGTAAGTCTTACAATCCCAAAGCGAGCTATCTTTTCCCTTTTTTTCTCTTTTTTTTTTTAAAAAAAAAAAAATCACAACGCTGACTCCTGATCAAGATGGCCTGCCGATGTATCCGTTGGATCCCCGTTCACCCATGCGGGCACGAGGGCACCCGGACGATTTCCCCGGCCGGCGGGTGCGGGCGGAAAGATCACTCTCCGACTGTGCGTAGGTACAACAAGCCGGGCTTCTGCGGGAACCAGGCATGCATTACGCCGCCCCACTAAGGAGACCAGAATCTGGACTTTGGCCGCACGTCCCCCATCACTTTGGGGACAGCAGTGAAGTTGGATGATTCGTAGTGGCAGCAGGCTGCCTCTCAACAGTTCGGGCGGGTCCTGAATATCTCGGCGATAGATTTTGCTGGGCAGCGGGCTGCCTTCAAGGTCGAGACTATCTAGGTACCTCTTAAATAGATCGCGGTAGCCGGGGCTTGCCCTTGTCTCTCTTTCTCTGTCGCCTCAATCGCATTCTTTTACCCCGAAATTTCTCTAGTGTGATTCAGGCTAAAGTTCATCATTGATACACAACATCAGACTGGTGAGCTGGATATGGTGGGTATTGACCACGCGCTAATCGAACTCGCGCGGCTCGGACCCCTGCCCTCGAACGTGTTCACGGAGATACGGATAGTTATTGTCTGTCTGGTCCGGTGGGTGTGGGAAATTGCATGCGTCTCAGGTTGGCCGGACACAGCCCCATGGTGTGGTGCTGCCAACCATGCATACATAATGAGCCAGGCTAAGGATCAACCCAGCTAGCAAGGTAGGTAGTTGGCCTCACACGATCAAACCAGACCCGCACGGCTCAGGGCCGAAATCAGCTTTCACCTCTACTATAGAGGGGTGATGTCAGGGTTGGGGCCCTGGCATTTGTGTGGAGCAATGAAATACTTGGCAGGTACAGGTAGTTAGACTTTGACCGCGAAGGGACGGACGGACCAATACAAGTAATTGTGAGTTTGTTAAATAAAATATGGTCGCTACGTAGTCACCCCTTGCTTACCCCTTAGGTTACTGTGTACGTGTAGCCAATTTGCTGTGCCGCTCGCCGACCCTTCCACTAACTACTTTATATTTTCAACGTAACCCTGGCCCAGGCATGGTTATAAGGTACGAATAGTTAGTTATGTGGCACTGCCTTCTTCATCCTGCCGTGCCCCCCCCCCCCACAACCCACTCTTTAGCGAGGACTGAGCAAGCCCGTCACACATTTGGCCCCCAATCGCACATTTGGCCCCCAAGCCACATCTGGCCCCCATCACATATTTGGCCCCCACAAAAACAACCCCCTTCCCAGCGCATAGCAATTATGAAGACAGGCTGCAGCAATGCAGCCAGCTAGGCATGCGCACGGGACATGGGTGAGGTGGGTTTCGAAGTTTGCAGGCGGCTGCAGTTTAGGATTCAGAGGATCAGTTGTCGGCGTTCTGGGCCTCAGGCATCAGCAATGAGGGGTAGGACCGAGGGGTAGGACCGCCCGCCGATATTTATTAACCAAGCACTCCTCCTTCCTTCATCACAATCCAAACTCCAAATCCCATCCGCATGCATTTCCACCTTTAGCCTCGTGGCCTTCATTACTACCGGTACACATGATGGTTACCAAGCTGGTTCTCCCGTCCTGCGAGCGGGACCCCACGCACCCCAACCACCCCCCGCAGCTGCAAAAGCCGCTGAGAATCCAGGTCATGGGAATGAGCAAACATATCGACAGCTTGTTCGACGACGGCGCCAAGATACCGCAGGAAGCCGTGCAAACGCCAGGTGTGGATTCGCCTGGAGCCGAATTCGACGAAACCGGTTTGCGGTTCGCCAAGATGGCTTTCAACTTGCTCTACGGCCGCGACCCAAACCCAGACGTAGCGGCCGATTTTGTGCCACGGCACCAACACAGCACATTCCCAAAGGTCGACGAATACGAGCCGGGGGACGCTCCGTATGTTGTGTCTTCGGCACCGAGCATGAAAATTAGCTAACGAATTCGGGGGGGCTGTTTGCTCCCATGGGTTTTTGAACAGGGTTGAGGGATATTGCGTTACGTTCGACCATCTCGTGGACCCGGTCGACGACGACCCGGAAACGCTCATGATGAACCTTTGCGATCCTACCGATCCGCAGTCGGCCACCTACTTCGAGCTGGACCTCGCTCCGTATGCAACCGGCTGGGCGGCGCCGGTCGTGCTCCTCGTCCCGCGGTGCTGCCAGCTAAGGAAGGGGACCACCGACCGCCAGAGGATCAACGGCGAGGTGAAGGAGGCCAAGGAGGGCTTTCGCCCACCCACAGAGTGGGAGGAGGTACAGTAGGGATGTTGAGCCAGGGCTGTATTTACAGACGTCACCTTTTCGAGGTACCAGCCCCTCCTGCAACTTCTCAATGTACATTATCAGATACCCCTTCATCCAATGCACGTCGTTCTTTTATCCCTCTCCCGACCGCGCTCTTTTACATGCCCCAGTCATGTTAGGTCTGACACATAGCATCATGGCTCACTATCTCTCGCCGAACACCCGGGAGAATCGATTGAAATGAGGTCGTGAAGTCGCGGATTTTGCATTGGGGCGAGGCAACGTGCGGCGCGCTGGTCAGGAAGGAGACTTCGGCGCATGCTCACCACTCCGCCGATCCGCTGAAAAAGGGAAGGTGGCCATTTCACCTTATCTCTAACAATTGACGGTGAGGTCGAATACCGCAGGCACCCCTCAACCGGCTTCTCTCTGAGGGCCGTCAAGTTGACATTTGATCTTGCTCAGTGGCTGCCTCCAAGACAATCTGTATGGCCGATACGGCGAGGGATACGCCGAAACAGAAAAGCGGCCCCGTTACGCAGACGCGCGCGAATACGGCGACACCGTTCCTAACAGAGCATCCAACCAGACCATGGCCGAGTACTCTCCCGACGTATCTATTATGTATCTCTCTCAAAGATGTCGTCCTCGTCATCACATGCCTTGCTGCTACTCATACCACCCAAAGCAAACATGTTCTCCATTTACAGGAGCTTCGCGAATTGCGCCGTCTGCGTATTCGGATGCTCGCTCGGCATCTCCTTCGTCCCGTCCATCACCCGCCGTATCCTCCACAGGCGTATACATATCGAAGTTCCGTGGCACCGCTAGCAACCCCTCTTCCACAATGTTGCGGCGGACCCAGTTCCTGTGCTTGGCGATGCTGCCCGTAGGCGGTGTCTTTCCTCGCGTCTTGTCTGGCGGCACGACCAGCGTCTCTGGGTCCTGTACGTAGAGCGTGTCGTTGTATGCCCTCGTGATGGCGAGCCATTCTTCGTCGTAGCACAGGTCAAATCGACCACCGTTGCCCCCGCTCGCTTGTTCAAGGATGGAGCATTCTCCGGGCGCGTCGGGATGTCGATCTCCATAAGATCCAAGAAGTCGGTCGTCGGGCGTCCCTACCCCCTATTCCCCTCAGCATTGTAGTAGAATCCGTTTTTCGTTTGCTACGAGCTGGCCCGAGCGCCCTGGCGGGGCCGCGAAGACAGGGGGTACAATCCGTTTCCGGTAAACGGATTCTACTATAACGGGCCTTCCTGCGGGGCCCAAAATGGAAATAGAGAGCACCGTTGGAAAGCCCTCGATCGCCCGATTCTAACGGCGTTGTTTTCATAGTCGTACGACGTTGTGGTGAGATTTGCATCGCTTTTGAAGTGGTATTTCCTCAGCCAACCCTCGATCCCTTAGGCGGCACTTAGCCAACCCTGGGGTTTCAGCTTTCAACAGGGGGGGTTTACACTTGAGGGTTGGGGTTATATAGAAATAGCTTAGCGTACCGCCCGATTAGGCGTGTGGTTGGGCCCCTTTTAACAAAAAAAGAAAAAAAGAAAGGACGTCGAGAGGAGGCTAAGAGGGGGGGGGATAGGGCAAAATAGGGTAGGGAAGGGTTGAGGGGAAAAGAAGAGCGTAACTTTAAAATAAAAAAGAGTCGTTCGGTCAAAAGGATGGACCCTTTTTGTATCCTCGTATCGTACGACGTCCTCGTCTGTACAATTTGTCGGCATGCGTGCCTTGCCCAGGAGGTCACTACACATCTCTGTGTGAAGCACCGGGACCAGCCGCCAGCCCGCCGCGCCGAGACCGTACGAGCAGTCCAGTCGGCAGCCTCCCCCACAGCGGGGCTCTACCAGAACCAGGCAGACCTCGCCGCCCGCTTCCGGCTCCCGAGCCAGCCGGGCCCAGCCATCCCCGAGCTCGACGGGCCGTTCCTAGACGGGCTCGGCTACAAGGCCTGCCTATATATCGCCCGGCAGGTCCGGTGCATCCAGGAGCATTGCCGTACGGCGCATGGCTGGCGCAACCCGTAGCCGAGGGGTAGGGCCAAGAAGAAGAGTACGGCGGCGGTGGAAGGTGGAGGCGCGGGGGGGCGGGGGACGGCGACGACGCCCTCCCTTGGGCGGCCGGCGTATGGTGCTAGAGGTTCTTCCCTAGCCGGGTCGCTAGCAGCTGGTTCCGCGTTGTCACGAACTGACCATATATGGCGGCCAGGACCCACAAACCGGCATACAGGTATGCAGGTAGCCAATCGCTTATAGGACCAATCATAGGGCAAAGCCAACGGTATCACGGGAGATCGGGGCGATCACCCTAGGGTCACCAGTATCACGAGTGACACTGGTGATAATCACCATTATCACCAGTGATAGTGGTGATAACCAGGAACATATATACTAGCCGAATTTCACTCCTTAGGATAGGGGAGGATAGCTCCCCAGCTAGCAATTACAATCACAGCTTGGTCCTAACTTTCGAAGCACCACTACTGTGAGAGACACTCTGTTGTTGTGAACCCTTTGGCTTCACCGAACCTACAGACTCTATTGACCCCGACCTTCAGTGAACCCTTTCAGAGGATAGTCTGACAGAGGTTCGTCACACGCGTCCTCCCGCCGCCGCCGCCGCCGCCGCCGCAGCAAGGGTCGCCAGCAGTGCCGGCGCCGGCTGGCTATGAGGACGGCGATAGCCTGGATGCCCGCCTCCTCTCCCTCGTACGACAGACGGCCTCGCAGCTTAGGCGCCAGGCGACCACCGTCATCGAGGACCGCGACGGCAAGCTCGAGCCGAACCCGTGGCTACGGCGGGTCGGCTGGGCCGTCCACCTGGCCGGCTTGGACCCGCGGCAGCTCTACGGCATGGCCAGCCTGCTCGTCACTGACGGCTGGCCGAAGCCGCCCCTACTACCGCCGCCCACGACCCAGGCGGTAGCGGCCAATACCGCCTAGTTAGCTGACGAGCGGATGTTGCAGCTGGCGTGGGAGAGCGTTAGTCGTACGATACAGGCCGCCCAGTCCTCGTGTTCGTACGAGGAGGTCGGCTCGGCCGTCCTCTTCGAGGTCAACCGGAAGGCGGTGAACGAGAAGCCGTAGAAGCCCTTCGACGGCCGGCTCGAGCCGAGGACGATAGACCGGTATACCAACCTGTGGAAGAGGGTGGTTGGTTATATCTTCCGGCTCCGGCGCTGGCCGGATGCCGCACGGCCCCCTTACAAGGCTACGCCAGGCCAGGGCCATGCCTTCGCCAGCTTCCGGTCGGCCCTACGGCGCCTCCCGAGTGCGGCAACCCCCCTAGCGCCCCGGGACCGCCAGCTACAGCTGGCCGACCGTGCCTGCCTCGACTTCTTGGTGTCGTTGCTCGACCACCCGCTACCCGGGCCATCGTACGACAGCGTCCTGCTCTCCGCACTTGCCGTGATCGGCATCCGCGAGGACGGCGGCTGGGCCACGCCGGACAGCTATACGGGCCACTACTCGGCCGTCATCAAGGTCGCCCGGATGCTTGTCGTACGACAGGCCCAGCTCGAGGTCGAGGAGGCCGATAAGGACCAGGAAGACGGCGGCAACGATGGCGGCGCTGGCCTGTTCGGGGCCGTACGGGTCAAGGTCCGGCGCTTCTTGACGACCGTCCACGAGGATAGCTACCCGACGCCGGTCGACTGGATCTTCGAGAGCCGGTCGTACGGCCTCCGGGTCCAGTATTCGACCGCGATGACCGCCTGTGACGAACCTCGGTCAGACTATCCTCTGAAAGGGTTCACTGAAGGTCGGTCGGTAGAGTCTGTAGGT
>MU857844.1:0-21170 GCA_033296725.1 Corynascus novoguineensis | reverse complement strand
CAAATCACTGCGCTAGCTACCACGTTGCCCTCTCTTTTTCAACAAGCCGGGGGTTAGTGGCCCCTAGGCTACCGAGCACTCGGCCTGCTCGATCCGGTTGTTAACCTTTCCGCTTTTGCACTGCCAAGGCTCGGTAATGGACGCAACCCCGGGAGAGCGCCCTCGCATCATGATCGACGCGCCGCACATCTGTCAAGATCTGTCGTGCAGCAAGATGGTTTCGCTCATGCCCTGTCGACCATTTTGTGTGTACTGCGCACCTTGGTTTTTTTTTTTTTTTTTTTTTCGGTGACAGCACCGTCAGAATCCATGTTCCGTTAATGCCCGCGTTTTTTTTTCTTTTCCCCTGTCCTCTTCCGCTAAAGAGCAAGATTGCAAAAGAACAATTTCAACCCAAAAGAAGCCCAATAAAAAGTTTGGTGGGTCTGGGAGGTACCGACTGCGAGGGCCGGCTCAGTAATCGATAGTTATGGCCCGGTGTGCTAGGCGTACTAGTTTGTACAGACAATTGATAACTTTACTAAAGTGGTCAGAACGGGCTGGGTCGTGCGATGCGCATCCAATCTCTGTTGCTGCTTGCTGTGTGGAGGTTGCGCTGCTCTGCACAGGAACCGAACGATCACCCCAGACCCTGCTGACACAGGCCACCTCCAAACCTCAACGTTCTGCATTCATAGCCAACACAGCGCTGAAGTTATACGGTTTATTGTCCCCATCACTGACCTAAACTCTAATGCGTCGTTTTGTACCAGTAGACATTGAACAGCGCAGCCTGACCTCCCGCTAAGAGCATCGAAAAGCCACCATTGATTTCAAAAGGTTTGCATCTGGCACCATTTGCGGCTGGCCTGTGAGCCAGGTTCCCAGTCAACACACTTGGTAGTCTTGGAACTGGGAGCTTGGGCACATCATCCCCGGCGTTTGTGTAAGTATCGTGGTACTCTGGTGTGGGGCGGGGCCAGCAAACCAATGCTACCATCTCCATCACTGCTCGTAAGTGTACAAAAAGAAAGTGCAATTCAAGCATCTACGATGACACCAACCCAACGTGGTTTACATACTCCTTGCGCTAGAGACCTATCCAACGAGAGTGAAGTGATAGAATTGCGCGCTTTCCTTTCTGACTCTCTCGTTGTGGACAACCTTTGGACGAGTTCAATCTTACCCCAGTGTGGCCCCTTACGAACCAGCAATTCAATTAACATTGGAGTGCACACGGTATACTCCGCAGTCAAAACTTTCAGCGATACGCAGCTTAATGTTACTGCCAAGCCCCTGGGTCGTAGTTCCCAGCTCTCCAATAGAATGTCTCGCAATGGTATTTACAAGACGCTCTTGGGCCAAAAAAAAAAAAAAATTCAAATTCTGCATCACTTTGCTTGGACTTCACTCGGCCCAGCCGGCTTATCACAGATTCTGTAGTGGAGGATCATACAACATCGGGAATTTTCATTAGGAGATTTTGAGTACCTTATCGATCGTCAACGGTGAATGGTATGTACAATGCGCCACGAGGAACAGCTGGGTCCAACGGATTCCTCACTGATTCCGACCGCGCACCCTCGGGCAGCGATCGACGCCCCGCTGGCGAGGTTGGGTGTGCGCTGCGCAGGCAATGACAGGGGGAGCAATCTGCCAACCAAAGGGGCACCAGGGCGCCCTGGAGTGCCTGGATCCAGGGAGACACCGCATCGTCTGCGCTGCAAAGAGAGAAGCCACGAGGATCCATCCCTTAGCGGCGAAAGGAAGCACTGCCGAGCTCTCCTCCCTCTTCCCGACTTGCCCTACGAAATCCCCCGAGACAAGCCGTGGGGCGCCAGTTGCGGTCGCGGCCCACCCGGTCACGTTGTCTTACTTCCCGGATCGCTCGCCTTGTCTTGCCCAGCCAGCAAGCAAGCAAGCAACAAGCCCAGGCGCTGCAAACAAGCATTGGCCGCCCACTAGCCGCGCCCCGGCGCGAGGCTGCCCTCCTGGCCGGCTCAACAAGAAAGGAAGGTGATTAAACGTGCCCTCTCAGCCCTCCCCTGACTAACCATGGGGGGTCCTTCACGTCCCATTTCACGCTTCTTGCCTTTGTGCTAAGCGGGCGCGCGGAACGGGGGACTAGCGGTGAGTGGACAGACGAAAGCAGGAGTTGTTGAATTCCTCCCCTCCCCCTCCCCCGTCACCGCCAGCTCAAGATGCATGCGTGAACTCGTCGCACGCTGGAGGAAACGTTGTCGCTCAGTCTCCACCCTCGCTGGCAATGCCGTACGATTCTGAGACATTTCACAGTACCGGCCGAGGCCCGCCATGCCGGGCTGTGGCGGGTTGCTGGCACGACCTACCTTCTACAGCATAGTGGATGGCCCAGTCCAGTAAGGACGCTGCAGCAAATACCGGCGCCGCTGTAACCCCCAGGTTGCTCGACTCGCTCGCGCGCCCAACCCCGGTTGCCGGTCCCCACTCGTGCCACTGAATCGGACCTGCTGCCATCGTCACCGTAGTACTATCACATACAGGGAGAAGGCCCGGTGCGCATTCCTCACCAGCTGTACGTAGTCATGACACATGATGTGATGGTTGACCCAGACCCGAGCAACAACGTGTTTCGTCAAACAAACCCTCTTCGACTTGTCAAGGGGTTTCTCAGAATCGAATGGGCGATGTGAAAAGAGTAGGCCGCAGCTAGCATACCCTCAAACTAACTCCATCTAAACCGTAGTGTGTGGTTTGGTATGTATCAACAGCACATGTACGGTCCGTACTTGCACACACGTACGTACGTGGACTCGGGCTGCGGAGGCTGAGGCAACTCATGCGCGGCACGCTTTACACGACATGCGGCAAAGCAGTGGACAATGTCCTTCTCGTTGCGTCCTTCTCCAGACGCACAAGTGTCCACACACTTGTACATCCACAACGCTGGTACGCTGATGTCTTGTCCGGTGCTTCTGAAGTCCCACCCGCGGCGTGGCGAGCCACAGCTATGGGAGATGGCGCGTTCTCCTCTCCATCCTTTCCTTCCTTGCGACCCCACAATCAAACTGACGATCTTCGATGCGATCCCTGACGCTACGCCATCTTGCAGGAAGAGCGGCGGTGCCAAGCTCACCATAGCTGCTCACTTGCTGACAAGCTCGAGCTAACTCTTTGTGGGAGGACCGGTATACTTCGTACTGATGAGAGTTGAACGGGATGAGAGGAATGAATGGATGGGGCAGCCGAGCCCCCTCAGCTTGCCTATTCCAGTGTAAGACGTGAGCATATTATCCACCCGTTTCTGCAAGAGGATGGAGAGGCAGGCCTCAAATTTGCCGTGTGACGACGTCTAGCCGAGACGCAGGACCCTGAAAGTCATCACTCAGTCGCCAGCTCCGGACAGCACCGTGTAAGGACGCCCACAGCCACGCCTCCCGGGGCATGACACAGCGCACTCACTCGCCCCCTTCTCCTTCCTGCGTTCCCCGACTCGACGCCCAGAAAGAGGGGGGCCCTGCCCACCGTAGATGTGCTGAGGACGACCAATCTCGATCCTGTAACAGAGGGTGAGGTCACACACAGACGCACTAAGAATCCTGCCGTGGTCTCTCCGCTTCGGGAGTGTTATGTGTCATGACCCGCGGTGGTGTTGACATCCTTTCGATGGGGGTGGGGTTCACTATGACGCTTTTTCCCGCCGAAATGTGTGAAACAAAGAAAAAGAGAAGAAATACTTTCTAAAGATGTATGACGCAGATAGATCGTACACATAGTGTACACGCGTGTACGTCCCTGTGGTACATACCCGAGGCAGTGGTTCGCGATGGGAGATCATCATCGCTAGCCAGCCAAAGCCATTCTTCGCCTTGTCAACGGGAATCCTGTTGCCGGTCTCACCGCGCGCTTGCGCAGTAGTGTACTGTACGAGGATACTGGGTTCGTACACTGTTCCGCTACGAAATACACTCCACAAACCCGCTGACTTGCGGCGGCACTGATCATCGTCCAACCCCCTTTGGATAGACAGATCTCCCGCCTGGTCCCGTTTAGTGATCTGGCTGATTCCCCAAACTCTTGAGATTCGCATACACATGTTTCAAAGCCAAATCGTGGTTTTTGAAACGCAACGGAACGGGGCGAAGATGATCGTCAGGGTGTACTGAATTTCGTACATTGTGAGAACTAAAACAGCCTCCATCAATGCTCTCTACGAAGTACACAGTGCCCGCTTCTTCACCCAGTTGATGAAGCTTCGCGGTCACAACTGCTGTCAACTGCTGACGGGAAAAAAGCGGGCGGTCTCGTTGGTTAGGCTGTTGGAGGATTCCATCACAGTACGAATGGTGCGTGGCTAGCAATCTTGTCGCGCTGGCGGTGTTTGTTGGCTTGTTTGGGCGCTCGGGGGGACCTGGAGCCATGACGAAATGGGCACTCCTTCACACCAGTCGCGAGCGGCGGAGAACCAGGCAGTGAGAGAATTCGAGCGGGTTGGGCCACCCCCATGGTGCTGCCTTCACCTGGCATGGAAGGTGGCTAGCATACGGAAGACGCAATGAGTGGGTTCATTGCTTGACTCAAGATACCGGCCGCCCCGGGCTGACGGGTTAGCAGGGTATGTCGTCGTGCCGTCTTACGGGAAAGGGGGAACACTTCCGCTACGCTCCAAGCTGACTCGCTCTAGTTGTATGTACGTACACGGAGTGTGCCTGTACCAGCACGCAGTACATACACAACACAGCCGGGTCAGAAGTGCCTCGCCGAAGGACCTTACACTTGCTGCTTGCTGACCCCGGATGTGGGGAGATTAACGGAGCTTTTGAACTGACGTAAAATGAAAGGGGTTAGAAAAGGGGACCACGGGACTTGGCTTTGCTGCTCCAGGCATCTGGCCTGTTCATACTTGCTGGTTTTCTGGTAGTTTATCCAGAGGGAATTCGGCACGGGCGATCGCCCCAGTCACGCCATGGCGACGCGCCCACGACACAGCTCAACGCCTTGTTCCGTTCCCCATCCTAGCCACGCTGCCTCATCAGGTTCCGCCAGCAATTTCGGAATCTTTTCGGTGGGCTCGGTAGTTTGTTAAGAGTTGGCAGAACACCACCTTGTCGCCTTCCGAGGACCCGTGTGTGCCGCGATGACGGTCGTGAGTCGCGACAATTTCACCAGGGACAGACAGGGTAAGGAAGCCATCGAATCTCATATGACCAATCCCGGTTTACGAGCATGGGAGAAATGTTGTGAGGTTGTTGGCCGGTTGTGATCCGTGGACGCACTCCGTAACTCACTCCACCCCGTCACTACCGATGGACACGACCGCCCCTGTCCAAGGAGACCCGTTTCATGTTCCAACTCCCTTGAGGCTCCTTACTAGTTGATGAAGGGGGCAAAGACGGGCGGTACATAGCGTTTTTGCCCTTTGGCATGTAGTCTAGCAACAATAATCGGGCGCTAAAGTCGTAGAGTGAGGTCAAGGGGTCGCAGTACGATATCACCGTCGGATGCTTGAATAGGTACAACAACCATATAGCAATTAATTAGTACATCCTCTCCAAATCTACATGAGCCATCGAGAAAGGGTAAGGTCATGAACTTGTCGGGAAAACGAACCCTCTCAAGAGACCCAGGGGCATCCACCGTTCTGCCTTCTCACCCTCCAGTCTGTTCCTGTGAGATGCGTGTTGCAACGGACGTTACAGACGAGTCAGTATTCCGCCACGGACGTTGGGGTTACCTACTTTTGCCCTCTATGACCATCCAAATGGCATAACAAGAGTCCAAGTGCTGGCTTGTCTCTTATCAAATCGCGCACCACCTGGTCCGCCCGGTTCTCTGCGACACCATTAGAAGGAAAAGCCGTCCCGGAAAACACCACATATCAACCAGAGCTGCGCTTCGAGCGTGTGTGCGTCCGAGAGCCAGGTGTAGACGAGGTGAGGTGCTAATAAGCAAAGGAATGCCATTGAAAAAGGGCACAGCATGACCTGGAGACAGACCCTCCCCGATGGCACACCAACTGGAACAACAACAACCATGAGGAACGGCCGCTTTTCTCACCTTACACGTCCACCCGTCATCATTGATCGGTTGGTTGCTCCAGCCGGATCAGCGAGGACTTCCCAAACCTCACCTCCAGAGAGGTGGGTAACAACGCAGAAGGCATGAGAGGCACAATATCCACGGGCGACAGGTCACGGCAAGACACTGTGTGAGTAAAATATCTAGACATTAATAGCTGTCACTCACAACATGACATAGCCCGCTCAACTACGTCGTCTTCGGCATCATGAACGATGACGAAGAAAAGATGCAGGCAGTCAAGTAGCGAAGAGAAGAAGTGCCGACAAGGCAGAACGATGGGGGACAGGAGGTATTGAACCCAACTACAAACCCCCATTCTCCGGTTACCCATCTGTCCCTCACCCGTCCACAGTACCGACGCCATTCTTGCAGTGCGTACCAACCAACAACCAGCCAAGCGAGGTAGGTAATACCTGCAGAAACCCTGCTGAAGCGTTTCGCAGACAACCCTTCTCTTACTCTTTCCATCACGTTCCGGCTCGCTTCCACTTTCTCAACGAAACCGCTTCGTGTCGTATGTAATTATGCCGAACGCCAAGCATGCAACATGGAACATAGAAAAAAGTGGAAAACAAGAAAAGAAACAAGTCGGCGAAGCAGGCAAAGAAACAGAATGAACCGTGGTATAAAACCATTTTAACACCTCCCGACCGCCCAAATCCCAAATTAACGCCATGCTATCCCAGCCCGAACCAACTCCGAATCACCAATCTAGCCAGCAGTAGTTGCTAATGTGATTCACCCACCATCGCCATTATTTCCTTCCGACTTCACCAAATTCACCCGCCAAACGACGCTGACCTGACTGCGATATGAGTAAGGAGCAGGGCAAGGTCAGGTCGAATCAGCCAGACGCACACAGACACCCGCACCCTTAAGAAAGGAGGGGAAAATCTTTTAGACGTGCGGCGCTCCACGCCTCCCGAGCCCTTCGAGCAGCTCATGCGGAGGGATCCGCGCGATGCCGCTGCCGCGGTCGATCATGCTGGTCGGCGCCGGCACGTAGCCCTCCCTCCGCTTGCGCAGGCGGTCGAGCACCAACCCGCCCGCCACGATCAAGAGCATCAGCCCCAGCGAGATGGCCAGCCCGATGAGCACGATGAAGCCCAAGGGCATATGGCTGCCGCCCTTGGCGAAAAAGCTGTTGCTCTCCGAGAAAACGCGGGCTATACTGCCTCCGCTGCTTCCCGAAGAAGAAGTGGTGAGGGCGAAGGGCGTGAAGTTGTCGTTGCCCGTGTAAAGGACGGCCGAGGCGGAGCCAAAGCCGGGGAGGAGGATGGAGCCAGTGATGAGGAGGGCTTCGTCTTCGTTGACGAGGGGCGAGGGGTCGTGCGAGGCGGTGAGAGAGAAGACCTGCAGACCGCGGATGTCGCTGCCTGGCTCGAGGGCGGATTGCCCAGCGCGTTGCCACGTGGAGCCGTCGTACTTCATGAGGTAGGCGGAGCCGTCTTCGACAGAGGTGCCTGCAACCCAGATCTGGTTGCCGTCGCTGGTGCCGGCTGTGACAACGTCCACGGGACCCGGGAGCTGATCAGCGCTGGGATAGGCGTCCCAGGTCTGGCTACTGGCGTCGTACCGGGCGAGGAATGTGGTGGCGGTGTTGTTGATGGTGAACCTGCCACCGGCTAGCAGGATGTCGTCGGTGGCCCACATCAAGGAGCTGACGTTGCCGTCAAAGTTACGTCCAGCCCGGTTCCATTGGGAGGCTGTGGTGCTGAAGTAGCACACGCCCGGACAGCCGAGAGAACCGGCCGAGGTGAAAGAACCACCAACGTAGACATCCTTGGTACTTGAACGCACAGCGATGGCCGAGACAGTGCCGTTTCCGCCTGAGAGCGCGGGGGGCTGCGTATTAAACGATCGGCTAGCGAGGTTATAAGTAACCAGACCGCTGACGTCGTCGCCGTTGACAGTCCCTGCCACGTCTCCTCCGGCAAACAGAATGTCGCCCTCCACAGCCAACGCCGCAAATGTTGAGTTGGTTGAGATCTGGCCTTCCAGGCCGGTGACCTTGTCCTCGTCAGAGCCGTCAAGGACGAGGAGATTGTGGATGGTCGAGCCGTCCGTGGCCTCGGCGGTGAAATGCCCTCCCAAAATGGTGAGATTCCTGTCGTTATTGGTGTCGAAAACGCCGGTCAGGACGCCCTTAACGTTGCCTCCAGACAAGGCACTATCTCGCTTTGCCAAACCTCCCGAAGTGGAATCCGCCGAAGGCTGGATGTCTACTGGAAGCCGGCCCAAAGTCTCGCTGCCGAGGATGGCTGCACCATTAGCTCCCAGACTCGAAGACACAAGTGAGCCAGAATAAAGCGACGGGCCGGTGAAGTTGAGAACCGACGCAGACAAGACACCTTCGATCCGCTCAACCGGCAAGTCGAGGTTCTGCAGCCAATTTCCCTGCGAAGGCACCCAGATACCGAACCCATCCACCTTTACGGCTGGGTTGGCACCGAACGCCAGCAGCTGGTTAAAGTCTCCATTCACGCTAACCACAACCTCGGGAGTCGAGCTACTGATGTTCATAGTCATCCCAACGACACGCGCAACTCTGCCGTTGACACCAGCGCCAAGGGCCTTCCAATTCTTCTTGGATGTATCGTATACGGCGACATTGTTGAGATCCTTGGCCGAATTATCCGTCGTGCTGGTGAAAGTGCCGCCGACGAACAATTTGGTTCCGTTGGCAAACATCGAGTGAATCTCGCCGTTCAACCCCCCGGCGACCGCCTGGGCTTTGGCGTCGTCGCCCTTCAGGGAGACGATGTTGCGTATGCTGCCAGAGGTGAAGTTCCCTGCGATATAAGTAGTGCCGCCCGTCGTGGCCAACGCGTTAACGGCAGAACCCGTGGAGAAGCTGGCTCCCAGACGGTTGAAGGCAGACTTCATGAACTCGCTTGTGTTGACAGCAGAGCCAGGAGTATATTCGTAGAGCCCATTCAAACCACCTGTGCTGTTGATCAAAGTGAAACCGATACGCTGAGCAACGAACGTCATTTGACTCAAATCCTGCCCTGCCAAAGGAGTCATGGTGACCCGGGGGCGGAATCCGCCTGAGCTCGCGTCGATAAGGCCGAAGTAGATCTGATCATACTTGTCGAAGTTGTTAGTCTGATACAGGTCGACGCTGATCGGGACGCTCTTGGTAGGATCGGCTGTCATTTGCCCAGTAAGTCTAATCTGACCGCGTGTGGGACAGGTGTTATCCTGAAGACAGCCCGGGGTGTACAGGTTGACGGAGTAGTGGCCGGACTCCCGGATGTCAGGAGTGAATACGACAGAGGCGGAGTCGTTGGTGATGGGCGCAGTGAGTTGGGCCGTCAGATATTCGGCGGTGCTCGAATGGGATGGCGTCACGGTCCAGGGGCCAGTCGTGGTGGCTGTGGATGGGGACTCTAGGCCGGCACAAGAGGGTTCGTTGAAGTCGTTGACGGCGTATGAGAGAATGTCGTCCGCGAACAGCTCGATCCCGTTTAGTCCTCCACCATTGCCATAGAACGCTGAAATGTCTAAGCGGAATTCATTCATGCCGATGACGTTGACGAAGTGGAAGTCCTGAAACTTGATAGATGTGTCATCGCTAAGCGGACACTCGCTCGTGCAGCTCGCATTTTGGCGCGTGACGGGGTCAATATAGGTAAAGTTCATGATGCCGTTGATGGGCAAGGCCGTGAACCGCCATGTCTTGGTTCCCCTACCGTCCTGGTGCGTGTTGTACAGGCGCAGCTTGGTCGGTTGGAATCCGTGTCTGAACTTGGCGTTCCAGAACCCTGGCGTATTATCCTGTAGCAACCACGTATTCCCAGGTCCATCCTCGCCACCCGTCTTGCAGACGATGTTCTTGGGGTCGCGAAACCCTGTAGTTGTGGTCGACGAGCCGCTAGTGATGCTCGCGGTCGAAAGGTTAATGATCTGGCCATCGGGCGTGCTTGGAGTGCTGGCGTTCCCGAGTCCGGTAAAGCTGCCCCCAAAGATGATATTTCCGTTGGATGCTTTGGTGATGGACGTCACAGGCCCGTTGAACCCTGCAAAGGGCAGATTGACCCATTCTTTGTCGCCGTTCCATGCCAGCGCGTTGGTCGAGTTGGCACCGACAAAGCTTCCTCCTAGATAAACTGTCTTCTTGTCTTGGTCACAGAGCAGGGCATTAACTTGACCAGACAGACCTGGGAGAGGGGTCACAGCGCCAGTATTGGGGTTAAATAGCGCGATCGCGTTCGACTGCATAGCTTTCGCGTCAGCATCAGGGCCTCTGATGCTGGTAAAGTTCCCCCCCAAAACGACAACGGTCCCATTGTCGGTGTCGAGGTCGCACATGGTGCGAATCGTGGCGTCGGTATTGACGATGGGCGCGAAGAGGCCATTCGGCATCCGCGCGAGGAGCTGGTCGCTGCCATTGTTCTGGGACAAGCCCTCGCTCTGCTCCTCAAACTGGTACAAGGATATGCCTGAAAAGTCGCCAGCTAGGACCACCCGGCCGAGCTGTGAAAGGTCGAGATTGGCGGGGGGAGCGGGCGTAAATGAGATGGCGCCTGCTGGTGATGCTGCAGAAATAAACAGCGAGAGAATGAGGGGTATCGGTGAGAAGGTATCGCGGCGAGCGGCCTGGCGCCGCCCGAAAGGTAATCGCATCGCGACGTGGTCGAAATCTGTGTACAGTCACCGCGCTTGGACCGACGAGCAATCAAGCTGCTCAATTGAAATGGGCGGTTCCAAGCTGTCAGCAACGCGATGCCATAGCTATAGCAGCTCGGAATCCTATCAAGAATGACGTTTTCGCACGGCGGGGAATTTCGTGCTACAGCAAATGAAGCTTCGATTGTCGCACTGCACTGCTGCTCGGCCGAGACACGGGTAGATTCTAGATTAAGTACTCGCAAACACGGTCGCAGTTGTGTAAATGATGAACGTTGAACGAGAGTGGTGTGTCTTGTGACTCAAAAGTCGCGAGATCGCAGTTGGTGATGAGGCGGTGTTAACGAGCGTGAATGTGTGTCGAGAATTGTTTGGATGAGCCACACGGAGTCGAGGATCGTTAAGTTGGGCCTTGTCGACCTGTTTTCCGCAGCCAGTTCGATGGGAGGAATGGAATGGTGCCTGCGTGGCCTGGGACTGCAAACGGCAGCGGGAGATTAAGCGGAACAGACTCAGCCTTGGAAATTCCCCTCTGCTACTGCTGATTGGCCAGCCGACCGGACCCTTTCCACAAGAGGATAAGGCGAGTTCCAGAAGCTGGGACGAAATTGTGGGCAGAAACGGCCTGTACCTGACAATCTGGACCTGCGGGACACGCCAACGTCAAGAGTTCTGCTGCTCGCTGTTAGCAACAGACACGCCATTACAACAAATCCGAATCACTCAAGTGATGTTTTAATATGGCTCGCAAGAAGCTCAGAACTGCTAAGCTCAGGCGGGGTCACCGCACCTGTGAAGCGCAATAACCCACGGCTCCTGGTCGGTTCCGATTGTTGGTTGCAGAAAAAACCTAAAAACAATGGAACCGAGAATGGGAACGGTCCCGTGCACGTACCTCGTATCTCACAACAGATGCTTCCTGGGAAACAAGCTCCACGATTGCTTCGGCGTTTGATCTGGTTCGTCCGCGAGGATTGGATTGGGTCAAGTTGTTCAACCGAGGATTCCACCCAGCCACTATCGAATCTCTCCCAAGGCAGTTCGCCGTGTGGTACAATCCGAAACAATACGCTGAGCAATTGAAGATCGGGTTTTGGGCCTAACTGTGGTCGAACGAACGAATGGCTGGAAACGAGTGTCCCGTAAGAACGGTTACCGGCAGGCGACACGGGCGGCTGTAGTCTTTGGACGTTCCTGTTAGAAAACCTGTCTTGACAGGAGATCAGGGGCACACACTGTTTCGCTGTCGATTGTGGCACCGGTGGGCGGCTCTGCAAACACAACGGCAGGAGAAGGGAAAGATAGGAAACGAAAAAAAAAAAAAAAAGAAAGAAAAAGAAAAAGAAAAAAACAATGTCGGGACCGAAAGCTTGAGTGTCCGAAAATTCGAATTCCAGGCCGTGTACAAACCAGCCAAAATGAGTGACTAACGAGTTGGTAACTCGACCAAAGAAAAGAGTGTCGCTGTCCCGTTTGCCGCTGTACTCAGAAACTTCGTCTCGCACGTCGCCTCGGAAGAGAAAGAGTCGACAAGAAACAAAACGCGCAAGAGGGGGGAATCTGGAACCGCTGTTCTGGCCCACCGCTTGTTGGAATCAGGGGTCGCTCGTCGGTTCATGGCGCAGTTCGGGACGGGATGCCATTGGGTTGTCATGCATCTCGACAGGGGACAAGCAGCCCCTTGCAGCATTGACAACGTGCTTTCTCTCCACCACGTCGAATAACGGCGGCACCCCAAACACGCGGGATCTGAGCTCCAAACACTTGATGTGAGCAATCCTTGATACCCACCTGGTAGTGATGAATGATGGAATGCGAATTGACCCATTGCTTGTTTGTGGCCATGATGCGCATCGGAGGATATTCTCTTAAGACACCTTCAATATTGACAACGGAGATGGCATCCTGAACCCGAAAACCCAAGATTTTACGGAACTCGGAAACGTTATCTGACTGATTTACTAATTTTGTCTGTTTCTCTTTTTCTTCGAGGATTCAAGATGAGCCTCGATAAAACCGCAGGATCTGCGAAGTAGTTATGATCCAACATGAGTTGGCCGCACGAGATGAGAAACAACCCAACCTCTGCAACAGTCTCCAAGTACAAAGAACGCAGTACCGTGGCATGTTCATCCGTCATAACCTCGTGGAATTTCCGATTCTCCGAAGATGATCACACACAAACTGCCGTGAACTGGGCCCTGGTACCCGGAAGGTGGGGGTTACTTTCTCACTGGCGCATCATACGGGGTATGATGGTCAGAATCTTAAGCTTGTGGGCAGTTGAATGGTAAGAACCAAGGAAACCCGTCACATATGCAGGGGTCGCCTACAAGGTGCGGCGTGCTCCTGCAAGTGAAATGGCGTACATAGGCGGGCCGAACCCTGCGTTGATGTTTGCGGTCAGGATGTCGAGCAAACGAAAGATCAGAGTTCCTCATGCATGAGTGGGCAGCAATCTCTCTACCGTCTCCAGCCGCCAAACATCGACCTCGTGATAACAGCAACGAGAACAGCATTGAAAGTCGGTCTTGCCGGGGTATCGTACCAAATAGTTCCCATCCTCGTCCTAAACCACCATAGCTTCCCGCTCCCCTTACTTCTTCAGCTCATCCAGAGCCTTCATCCGCTTCTTGTACGCCATTGGAGTCTCCGGCTCCCCTTCCTTCCCGGCTGCCGCGGCCCCACCGCCGAACAACCCTCCCCGTCTTCCAACCCCCCATAGGCCCTTTCCCTTCTTCTTGGCGGCAGCCTCGGCATCCCGGTACCGGGCCTCCATCGCGGGCCCGCCGAACTCGGCACCCGTCTTGCCCTCGTACGCAACGGCGAGCCCGCGTCGGAGCATCTCGAGTCCAACGTCGCGCCGGGGGAAGAAGAACGGGGGCCGGCGCACGTACACGGTGGCGACGACGCGCTCGTACTGGTCGCGTTTGTAAACGCGGGCGCGCACGCGGCGATGCAGCACGTAGCTTTCGAGGAAGGCCAGCGCCTCGGCGGCGAAGGGCTGCGCCGGCCGGCCAAAGTGCGCGCCCTCTGGGGCGTCGACGCCAGCTATGCGGATGGAGATCTGGATAAGGCAAGGCGGGAGACAGTTTGGTTAGTGAAGGGAAGACAGGGGTGAGAGAGAGATACGGTGGTTCGGGAGCCGGCTTACAGTTTGACCTTTGAGCTGTTTCCTTTCCTTGGGCACGCTTCGTAGCCAGCCCCAGCCGGCGAGGCGGCCGCCGGGAGTGTGGAAGAGGTGAAAACCGTCGCCGTCGCCGACGCTAGTGACCTTGCCGAAAAGGCTGCGGCGGCGAAAGAAGTTCGGAGCGATATGGTCAGCGCTGGGGATGCGGCGTAGGTAAGACTGGTAGAATCGAAAGGCCCCTAACGTAAGGGCCGCGGCGGCTACGGGCGCGATCCAGTTGTGGGGGAGGCTGAGATGGTCCCGGATGTTGTCGGCCCAAGAATCCCCACGTTTGGGCCCGGACGACGGGGAGGCCTTCGGCCGGTCGTTTCCCGTCATCTGCAGCCAACTCTTGCTCGACAGAGATTTTGAAGCGTCCTCTTCATCCTTGCTGGTCGGCGAGGATGTAAAAAAACGCCATGGCATGGTGTGGTTCGACCGCCGTGTGCTTGGGCGGTCTGGGTTCGGCGGTTGCAGCCGGCAAATGTGGGCTAGTTCGGAGCTGAAAATAAAACTCGCGGCCCGCTTTGGTGCTCTGGGAGGCGCGGATGGGGCACGGGCTCTCATTCACAGTTCTCCACATCACTGAACAACAAAGACAAGAGAGGCAAGTGCCTCCCAAGTTCCAGATTGCTTTTGAACTAGAATCCAGCTGCACATTCAAGCCATGACTGCAATTGTTATAGGTTGGAGAAACAAATATCTGTTTTCTACTGTACATGTTCCTGGAGGAGATATGAAGCCTTGGTGTACTAACAGTTTGGCATATAGCCCTGATCTGAGAAGGAGACAGCTCACTAGCCGTTCTATTCACCGTAGTGGATGAAGTTGACGCTTTCCATCTCAGGGAGCAGGGATTATCAAGCATTGAGGTGCCGATATTTCTGGACTCAGATTCACTACTCGAACGATGACTACCTCGAGCCGGTACCAATTGCGAGTCACTTATATTAGCAGCGAATCGAAGCGTTGACATTTTCCATCACTCACTGTTCGGCCAGCTATTTCCAGACGCATTCAACTCAAATGTATAGTTTGACGGTAATCTCAAGTTCTGGAGGCCTAGAACTTGGGTAGTCACAAATATTTATACTCCATCGTGTGCCATCGTATTCCGAACATGGCCCATGCCAAAACGCTCGCCCGCCAGCCATCGACGCTTCCAGGAGTCTCGCAACGAGCCAAGGACTAGCGAGGCAATGCATTTCCCACCAACGTACATTTCCCTTCCCTTACCGGAGGAACATTAGCATATTTTGCATGAATCAAACGACGACATTAGCGGGTTCCCTTTGAGAAGGATACTGATACCAACCATTCGCAGTGACTCAATACTTAGACCGCCAGAGCTGCCCTTGGTCTAATATGCGTCGCCCTCTGCGCGGCTACGCTCAAAGCCAATTCCAAGGTGCGATGTTTTGGGTCAACTCTTACCTCTTCCATAGTCTCTTCGAGGCATCCTGATTGCTCCTCACACCACATCTCCGCGAGTGAAGTATTGGTAGTCTCGCCTATCCCATGAGATGACGATGGCCACGAAGAAGCGCCCGCTGGTTCCTCCTTCGCAATATCCGACCGGCCATCATCCCGCATCGCAGAGCATGCCTCTTCTACACTCTTGAGCGGCTCGCCCTTGATCAGCGCAAGGCGTTCCTTAAGCACCTTCAGCCGCCCCTTGACGATTCCGAACCGGAAGCTGGTTTTCTCTTGAACCTGGATGCACTTGCGGCACTTGGTCTTAATACGGATCGTGTCGTAACCGTGCGACCACCTGACTCTGCATCCCGTGTCGACCTCGCCGCGGTAAAAGGACGCCTCGAGTTCGCAGGGCCGGGTGACGCCGAGCCAGGCATGATGGGCACAGTCGAAGACGAGGCGACGGTGGAAGCACATTGTTGTGGTGAAAGATGTTGGGACGGCCAGTCGCTTGCTGGCGTGCCTGCTGGCGGTAGCTTGCCTCGGATTTATAGAAGAGGGTTTACATGATTGTCTATCTTAACATAAGCCTTGTTCCTCAGTATTGGCATTGTTCTGGGCGTTGCTGAAAAATAATTCACAGCCCTTTCTTTGTTAAGCAGCCATGCTGGGTTCGTCTAAACGTGGTTGTTTTCTGATGCCTCAGAAGAGACTCAAGAGGTGTATTTTCAGCGAAGGTTCTTGAATTTTAGTATCAGAAAAACCAATGGACAAGTTCTGCCCAGAAACTTGCTGCCGAATTTCCAAAGCGGCAAGCACGAGGTCGTATTTATCTACTCGCGTTGAGCACTCCAAGCAGCTCATATCATAGCAATCACGTTGCTCTGAAGAACCTCGTCGAAATCTCTCGCCCAAACCAATTGACTGTCTTTCCTTGCCTCCGCAACATGTGGCACCTCACGGCCCACCCTTTTGAGGGTATTCAGCAGCTTGCTCTCCGCATCATCCGCCATGACCACTCCAAGATCCGCTTTTATCAAACAAGCTAGGTCTGTCGTTGAATCTCCGAAATATACCACCTTTTCATCGGCTAACCCCTCCTTGAGCGATTCCATCGCCCGCAACTTATCCCCCGCCGTCACGAGCGGCTCTTTGCCGAGCTCCTTTGGTCCCTCAACGAGCCCATTAGGATACTCAATCTCATTCGCGACTACCCTTCTGACCCAACCCCCCTGGCCTTCGGAACACCCAGCCTGAACAACCCCTTTGATGAACTCCCCTGACCAGTTAACGCTCACAACCGCCAAATCCCACCCTTCAATCCGCTGCCGGTTTAAGAAGTCCCCAAACCCTTTCCTTACCCTCACCGCTCCTTCCCGCTTTTCCTCCTCTGAATCTCCTCCCTTGGTAGAAGAAGAGGAAAAATCCGCCTCTGCCGCGGCCAGCCGCACGGCCTCTTTCCCAAGCCCCTCGAGCGCAGCCGTGTCGAGGCCGGCGAAGAAGCCAGCGTGGCCCACACGGATAACTGAAGCGCGCTCTACGTCACGCGCGCTCTCGAGAAAGGCAAGTTCCTGGCACAGCGTCGCGCGCCGCTTCAGGGGCGGATGGTAGCCTTCGACGTGCGTCCGGTGCGCGGCGACATAGTCGCGCACGATTTCGTCCCAGAGGGCCCGCAGCGCCTGCCTCTCCTTCTTAACTGTTGTCGTGCCCGTGGTGGCGATGGTGCTGGTGGTTTCTGTTCTTGTTTCTGAAGAGGCATCAATAGCAAGAGTGACGAGGGAGGCGAGGGTGTCGTGCTGAGTTATTGTGCCGTCAAAGTCCAAGAGGAGAAGCCGGCGGAATGCCATTTGTCACCGATTTATTTCCCACTGAATGGTATGCCAATGTATGTAACGAGATGGCTGAGTGGATTGTTTATGTCCTGCCAAATTGAGCGAGTTGGAAGGTAATTTGTGCACGGAGGAAATCCGGTTAACTATACTAAGTACAGAGGATTTTATTGTGTCTTTGTGTCTGCGCATATGAGAGATGCAAGGCTCAAACCCCACAATTCCTTTTTAAAACCGGGAATCGACCAGTACTTGCCAGGGAACTGTGGCGATGTAGTTACGGAGCTTAAACCTTGGGTCAGCAACCTGGAGCGATCACAGCACGCATCGATATCAGACGCTGTAATGCCTTGTTTTCTGTTAAGGGTATCGTTCATAGTTTCAGTCCTGAGACCCCTCTGTACCCGCGTAATAGCCGATTCTCCCAAAAAAAAAAACCCCACGCCATTCCCAAAATCCTAGCTGGACCTCCTCTAAATAATTGAAAAAAGCCCCCAAAAAATTAAATAACATCTTCCATCTTGATGTCCTCGTCCTCCTCATCATCGGAGGGTATATCAGCCTTTGGCACGGCGGCATCGTCCGCCGGCTTCGGTAATGAGGCGAGGATGCCCTCATACTCAGGCTTAAGCGACCAGTGATTGGCAAAGGTGCCAGACCGGTGCAGCACGGCAACTTTGTCGAGAGTTTCGCGCAAATAAGCCTCTGGTTGCGGAATCCTTCCGCGGAAAGCTTTGATGGACCAGTACTTGTGTTCCGAGAAGCACTTGGCGATAGCGTCCAGAAGCTGGTTCTCTGGCCAACGAGTGGCCTTGTTCTCCATCTTCTTCGCCTTCGTCGGCTTCTCGCGGGTTTTCTGCAAGGCATGTTAGAGAGCTGACTTGGTAACGAAAAGGTGCGGCGATTCCATACGAGGAAGGATTCCCATTCGTTCGGGTTGGTAGTATCCCCGGTCGGGAAGCCCCTGAGCATCGTCACTGTCTTCTGAGGCTTCTGGGCGGCCTCTGCACGAATAGACAAGAACCTATCGGCCTCGGCGTTTCGTACCGGGGTACAGACGACCTCATGTTTGATTTTTCCCGCAATTCTGGTTTTTTCTGGCGCTCTCGGTTAGCATATTTGCCATGGCCTGGCAAGGGAAGCGGGCCACTAACTTGGAATAGGCCTGCGCGAGTATGGCGCGCCTTTTCTCCCTCGTTCAGCGGGTGGTTCCATCTGCCTTTGCTGCTTCCGCAAAAGGTGGGCAGGAATTCCTTGAGCCAGGGCATTGGCCCTCTCCTTGTTCTTAGCAGCATAGCTCGGCAGGTCCTGCTCAGTGAAGACAAAAGTGTTGTTGACGTCGTGGTTCGTCACTTCCATGTCGTACTCCTTGGGCACTTCGGTATGCGGTGGCAAGTCTGGCTTGAGGCGCATTTGCAATCTCTAGAGACACAATCACGCATCAGTGGCTGCATTGACCCCTCCCAGGCCGAGGATGCTGACCGTTTTCCCAGTTTCGTCCATCCATTGGCGGATGGTTCCGATCTCGATCTCTTCATCATCGTCCAGCTTGGACCAAGCCTCCCAGACGTAGTTCGGTAGACGCGTGAGATACATGCGACTATAGGCGTCTGCGTCGGGCAGTTTGTCGTAGAACTCCAGGTCGGGCGTCTCGTCAACCTCGTCCACGAATGACGAACCCGCATCGGGGTCTGGCTTGATTTGAGGCTCCGCCATTCTCTCAATGTGAAACGCCGTAGCACTAAGCCGGACTGTCAAACTCGGAGTTCGCGGTATGTTGTTGTTTCGAAGGGAGAAGGGTGGCTTCGAAGCAAAACAACAATGGCAAATTGGAATGTTGGTGTGATTGATGCGACTAGAGCATGTGAGGTCAGCAACGGCTGCCCCAAAGCAAACAAGTGGAGCCGACGTTGTCCAAAGTCTTGGCGTCGCCTTTCCACTTCCGGACCAAATGGACTTGGATTCCTCCGTAACGTCCGTCAAGCGGAATGCGTATTCATAGATGAGCAGGTTAAACAGACATCTCAAGATTAGAACAGTCGGTGTTTTTGCAGTTTACTAGTAGATTCCTCAGACCTTGCATGCCTCTTTCTGCCTTGAATCTCTCGTATCTGCCAGATCGAGAATGACAGACTCGTTGCTGATTGGTCAGTTCCGGTGTGCTTGCTAGCATTGGCACGTGCACATTTGTGGGGCAGCGCGCCACACCGAGCTTCTTTAGTTCGTGGCCCCACTGCAACAACATTCATCTTCCTCGCAATTTCCAAGTTGCATCGAACGGTTTCCAACCTATGCAGTGTCACTACTCGGACAACGAGCAGCATAAGTACCCAGACTGAACGAGATTCAATATTTTTGGCTATCAACATGGCATCCGCGGAGGATAGAGAAATGATGGAGAGGATCAGTCGCTTGGCTGGTCAGATCAATCGCCACAGGAACCAGCAGGCAGGCGTCGGACCTACACGTCATGCTCGAACGCACCATCGTATGTCGACCGATCGAGCGAGTAGTGAAATCATACGAACTGACGCGCTTCGAGACGCTGGCTATTCGGGTGCATGGCGCTCCAGCGGGTTTCCCCATCGCGGCGGTCACTCCAGCGCCCGCATGCCCGTTTACCGCAACAGAACCCTCGTTCTGAATAATGGAACCCAGCAAAACCGGCACGGCGACGGCGACTCTGGCGCGACGTCTGATGCGTCGAGCTCTTCTTGGGTGACCAAGAATGACCGCCACCTACAGCTGATCAATACCAATGTCTATAAGAAGGATGCGCAGGCGCGGGCGGCTGCTATGGAGCAAACGCGACGTCAGAAACTCGCCAACAGGGACAGGCAAGAGCGCGCCAAGCTGGTCAACCATCTCAATCGCATGGCAAATGGTGGGGGATTTGGGGCGGCTAACCAGCAGGCCGTGGGCGACAAGTACGAGATCGCCATCCAGGGCGTCCGGTTCGTTGTGGCGAAGAATGGAAGTAAACTTGTCAAGGTTCCTGGTGCGTCGCGACCACACAACGGGCGCTGTTGGCATACTCACATGGGTGCAGGTGACGGCAACTCAGCAAAGGCGACGCCCAAGATGGCGCTTGTCGGCGGCGTCAAGTTCTACCGGAGCAAGAACGGCAATTTGTATCGCCACGGCGTTGTGAAGGCGCAGCGGTATGTCGCCTGGAAAATTGGGGCCGAGCAACTGACCCCAGCAAATTCTCGCAGGCAATCCGGCGCGGTGAGAAAGGTCAACGTGCCTTGCAAACAGTTCTCCATGACGGGTAAACACATTATTCCTCGACCGACGCCCTGAGCGACATGCCTCGGACCGGGCTTCGGTAAGTGACCCGAATCTCACTAACCGGATAACAGGCTCTTGCACACTCGGCCCACGATGCCGTTACGTCCACGATCCGCACAAGGTTGCAATCTGCAAGGACTACTTGCAGCAGGGTGAATGTGCCAGCGGTGACCACTGCGATCTCTCGCATGTTGCCATCCCCGAGCGCACCCCGACTTGCCTGCATTTTGCCCGGGATAGTTGCACCAAGCCTGACTGCAAGTATGCTCACGTAAAAGTTTCACCAGCTGCTCCAGTTTGCAGGGACTTTGGCTTTTATGGCTACTGCGAGAAGGGCGCCAATTGCTCAGATCGCCACGTCTTCGAGTGTCCCGACTTCAGCAACACGGGTGTCTGTAAGATCAAGGGCTGTAAGCTGCCGCACCGTGAGAGGGCAAGCGTCCTTCGAAAAGGGGCCAGCGGCCGCGATCTGTCCAACATGGACGATGAAGAGATGGAAGATATCTCGAGCGACGACGATGGCGAGTCGATCGACGAAGACGACGTCGATTCAGACGAGGTGGACGAGTTCATCGGCCAAGACGATGACGGAGGTCTTGACTTTGCCGCGCAAAAGGACTTCATCGAACTTTGATGTTTGTCCGACTGCCCGCTACCTGATCATCCTTTGGTTGCATTGCCTGGCGCACTTCGCTATCCTGATACCCATTTTCATTCGGTTCTCCTGGGAAAGAAAGAAAGTAAAGAAAGAAAAGGAAGAAGAGGAAGAGGAGAGAGAAAAGGAAAAAAAAAAA
>MU857843.1:10436-21255 GCA_033296725.1 Corynascus novoguineensis | reverse complement strand
CAACAACAACAACAACAACAACAACAACAACAACAACAACAACAACAACAACAACGCTGGCAACAACAACAACAACAACAACAACAACGACGACGGCGGCAATGACAACGCTGATAACGGCAACGGCAACAACGTTGACGCTGGCGCCGCCGACTTCGGCTCGTGCGACCCCACCATCCGGTTCGAGGGCGGCCTCGGCGGGCGCCCGGCCGACGAGTTCACCTTCCAGTCCAACGACCCGCAAATCGAGGCCAACCAACAGGAGGCTCTCAACCCTAACATCATCACCAACCGCGTCTGCGACGAGCTGACCAACATCTGCGGCGCTAACGACGCCGCCAAGGCCCTTTGCGAGGACGCAAAGGCCCAGGTTGAAGCCCTTGGCACGCGCGACGCCACCACCGCCGACGTGTTCAACGGCCTGCTGGGCTTCTAGAATCTTTTCCTCTCCTTGTGGAGTACTCGTTATGATGAGACGATCCTGTCGGGATGCGATGCGCGTTGCGACAAGGGTCGTTGTAGGTACCTTTGGTTAGGGTGCGCGTCAGGTGATGAAAGATTATGATGATAGTTAAGGGCACCCAAGGTTGTGCATGTATTGTCCTTGGAGGGGTTGGCTTCTTGGAGTTATTTGGCAATGGACTTATTATTGCTCTCTTGTTCGGTGGAAACAAGCGTACGTTTGGTAACTAGCAATGGAATGGAGTTCATATGGTGGATATTGTTCTTGTCTCTCGGACCCTTTCTGGAGATTGGAGTTCGTTCCGGGCTAGTTCTCCACCTATTCGGCAGAAGCCGAGCCGCTGATACTACCTCTTGATGGAGTCTAGATGTAGCTTCCGAGCGGCTCAAACTGGTTTGCCTCGTCGCTTTCGACAGACACCTGCAGGCACTATTTGCGCTAATGCACGCGTGAAAATCCATTTTCGCACATAACAAAAGGCATGCTGGCGGTGCATCGAAGTGTCATATCCCTAAGTGATCCGCCAGTCGGATCTCGGCTCTCCGGTTAGCGGGAAATACTGCCTACCTTGGAGATAGTCGCGAACAGGGGAGCTGTTGGCCGTACCTGAGGTTCAGGTGAAAGGTGGCGCTTGCCGGGCTGTTCGGTAGCAGATGGCGTCATGAGTGGAGAGTAACTGGAACGATCTGGGGTTCTCTCCCCTTCTTGAGATCCACCATGCTTCATAATCGAGAGTGACGTTAAAGTGGGCATTGAGTTTCGGAGCTTGAGATCGAGTATACTAATATGATGTCTTGCCCAAGCAACAAAAGGAAACTTCAAACGGCGTCTCAAAATAATAGGTTCTGTTGTGGAAGAACGCATGTATCAACATGACCACGATGAAGGAAGCACTCGTTAGCAAAGGTAAGTATCCCCTTTTCTCGATTCTCGAATTTGTCCTTCAGGTACCTAACCATCGCCCTCTCACCCAGGCACCAGGGTCCAAATTGTGGACACGCCCATCCCGGAGCCAAACGAAAACCAGGTTCTCATCAAGGTAGTCGTCTCGGGCTCCAACCCCAAGGACTGGAAACTCCCCGACATCTTCGACTGCACTACCAACGAAGGCGATGATATCGCTGGTATTGTTGAGAAGGTCGGCGCCAATGTCTTCGAATTCAAGCCCGGCGACCGGGTGGCCGCTTTTCACGAGATGCGCACTCGTGGAGGAAGCTACGCCGAGTACGCCATTGCATGGCAGCATACGACGTTTCACATCCCGAAATCTACCAGTTTTGAGGGTTAGAAATCTTCCATTCCTGAGCTATTCGGAACCCCTAACTCTCTTTCGCATGCAAAAATACTAACGAACGTCACACGAAAATACAGAAGCTGCTGCCATCCCTCTCGCCGCCATGACGGCAGCAGTCGGCCTCTATCTGCGCCTGAGTCTGCCACAGCCCTGGTCGCCCTCCCCACCAACACCGACGACACAAACCCCGCTCATCATTTATGGCGCTGCCTCTGCTGTAGGCATCTACGCTGTGCAGCTCGCTCAGCGCAGCAACATCCACCCGGTGCTCTGCGTCGCAGGACGCGCGTGTGACTACGTCGCTGGCTTCCTCGACTCGAGCAAGGGTGACGCCGTCATCGACTACCGCCCGGGCGACGAGGCGGTCATCGCGGGTCTTACCAAGGCCCTCGAGGGCCGGCCGCCCGTTGCGCATGTTTTCGATGCCGTATCGGAGAAGAGCAGTGTCCCCAACATCGTCGAGGTGCTGAAGCAGGCCGGGGCCAGGGACGCCGAGGGGAAGCTCCAAGCAAAGGTCACCTTCGTGCTGGGAAGCGTCAAGGACGAGCTGCCCGATGGCGTCGAGAAGAGCATCACCATGGTCGGCGACGTGCACAACGATGCCAAGGACTTTGGGTACGTGTACTATAGGTACTTCGCGAGGGGCCTGCAGGAGGGATGGTTCGAGCCGCAGAGGACCGAGGTGGTGCCTGGGGGACTGGGAGGGATTCAGACCGGTTTGCAAAACCTGAAAGCTGGCAAGGCTAGCGCCGTCAAATATGTCTTTAGAATTGCCGAGACGGATGGTGTCCAAAGGTAAACCGAGTTGGGTTGTCGGACAATGGAGGCAGTTTTTAATCTTTGTCGGGCACCGTTCCAGGGAGCGGCTGAGCACAGCGAATATATACCTTTAGTTTAGTCGGACTCGTGCTGAACCACGCTGTGGGAAATGCCACTTAACCACTGTACACCCCATGATACACACATAGCCAAACGCGACAGCGGGCCCCCCTCCCCCAACAGCCGTCTAATCCCACATTTTAATCTCGCCCTTTGCCCCCGCCGTAAATACCTTGCTAGTCTCCTGCTCCGACCAGGCGACGCAGTTGATAGACCCGCCCGTGCTATCGGCCGTGAGCTTGCTGTACATTCTGCACGTCTTAAAGTCCCAGAAGCAAACGCTCCCCGCGGTATCACCCGAGGCGACAAATTGCCCGTCTGGACTGCACGTAAGTCCGATGGCGCTGCCGGCGGTATTGTGCCCGCGCCAAGCCTTCCTGCGGTGCTGCCGGAACTTGTCGGAGCCGGACGAGTAGGCAACAATCGAGTTGTCGCTGCATTGGTACAAGACGTACTTGCCGCTTGGGTGCTGCGCGGACTTGGTGAGGGCGAACATGTCGGGTTCGCTGGGAAAAGTTAGCAAATTATAGCCCGTTGACTTTAGGCGTCGCAATGTGCACATACCTGATGGTCTTGATCTCGACGGGGATACCGTATTCCCACACCCTCAGCGAACGGTCGTCTGAGGTGGACATGAAACGGCGATTCTCGTCGATAAATTCGATGGTGTTGATGGCGCCCAAGTGGTGATCGTACTCCTGCACCGTCTCGTTGCCTGCACGGCTGTCGTATTGCAAGATCCTGTTGTCCGACAGGCCGGCCAGGAACTCGTGCCCGTTTTCCGCCGAGGGGTTGAACTTGATGACGTGCGGCGTCTTGCCACAGTTGAAGCGGTTGACGCACTGGCCCGTCTCCGTATCCCACAACCTGATCCTCCTGTCGAATCCGCCGGACAAGAACTTCGTCCCGTCGTTGTTGAAAGACAAGTCTGAGATCGCCTTGCTGTGCCCCGAGTACGACCGTAGCAGCGCCCTCTCGCGATAAATATCCCATATCTTGACAACGCCGTCCGCCGCGCCCGACAACCCCAGATGGCTCGACCTCGGAAAGAGCTGCAACGCAGTGACCGGTTTCCCGTGGTATTTCCACGTATACAACACCTTCTTCGGAATGTAGTTGTTGATGCTCCCGACTTCCTTCGTCAGAGAGATATCCAGGTCCTGCGGCACATGCATGTATGTCCTCCCGAGGTAATCGTACTCGCTCTGCCCGAGGAACTCAGTTGTCTCCTCGCCCAGCTCCTCGACCTCCTTGCGCCTCGCCAGCGACGGCGCGGGCGCCTGCACCGCCGTCCCGCTGGGTACCACCTCGTCCTCGTCCTCATCCTCCACGACCTCATACTCCTCGTCGCTCCCCACCTCCACCTCCTCGCCTTCGCCTACTTCAACGACCTCGTACCGCTCCCGCTTGTACCGCGCCCACGGGCCCACGTACGCGCCGTCGCCGTCTGCGACCGTCGCGTCCCCTTTGTCCTCGCGCTCCCGCCGCAGCCGCTTATGCACCTCCTTCTGCTCGCGGTTGCTCAGCGCCCCCACGCCAGCTACCCCTTGAGCCCCCTCAACGGCGCGGTGCCTGGCGCGAAACGTGTGCTCCGAAATGAAGGTCTCTTCGGCGTGGCCCGTGAGGACATTCTTGCGTTTTTTTGGGTTCGACGACAACGCGCCAGCGCCGGTTGAAGAAGCCGCCCCGCTGTCGTCGCGGAAGGGATTGGCGGGCCCAAAGCGCGGGCGCAAGAGGTCGGCGCCGGTGTAAGGGGTCACGGCATGCGAGGGGCCTTCGGTTTCGCGGACAATGAGGGCGTCCTTGACGGAGAGGTTGGGGGGATAGTCGCCGAAGGAGTCGGCCATCTTGGGTTGGTATGCAGCCGCGCACTCGAAACCAGGCGGGTTATTATTTCAAAATTGCCTGTGGTTTTTTTCTTTCTTATTTTGCGAATTTTAACGGTGATGCTGGCGCGCTGATGGGCTGCAAGATGCTGTTTGATGGGTGGTGATGGTTTGGGTTTCCCGAAGATAAGATAACGGAGTCAGCATGAATGAAGTCCTGCAGTATTTGAGCAGGCAGCAGAAAGCTGATGGCTTGGCAAGCACGCACGGACCATATCCCGTTAGCACAAGCTTTCAGCTTGCTGCTCCAAGCTTTGGCGTTGGCACCATGTTTCAGTAAAAGGTCTTTCGGACAGTTTTGTTTCGATGCACGAAACACGCAATGACCCTCTTGAGGACCAGAAGTTTGGGTAACATGATCTTAAGCGAACACGGAAAATGGGAATCATTACCGAACAAGTCTCTTGCCCACGTAAACAGCCCAATATTCGTAGTATGGAGTAGAGTACAACGAGGATTTGACCTGGAAAAACCCCAACAGCCAACGCCCACTGAACATTCCGGCCCATGACTGCGCCAATCCAGCAGAAACAGAATGCGAACCCAGCCGTGTCGTGTCCATGCGCCAGCCGAGACATTGAAGCTCCCGAGACTGTAAACACTTGTATCCAGTTCCCGATGCCAATGGGGGTATTACGCCTGCGTCCGGTGCCGAGCCCTGTCCATCAACCACCCCAGAGCCCGCACCCGGATCCATCATTACTCGCCATTGTCTTCATCTTCCGTCATATGTTTCGTATCCGTGTCCGTGCCGCCATTACCAACATCCTATGCCACCGCCCTGAAGCCGTCTATATATAGAATCGACAAGGGCTCGCCGCTCTTGGAACGAGCGCACTCGCAAGCCGACAATATGCCAGAGCTGCTCCAAGACGATCGTCACAAGGGAGCCCGCTTGACGAGCATGATCGGTCGAGAAGACGCCTAATGAGCCTCGTCCTTGATCAGAGCGACGATCATGCTGTACAAGTAGAAGAAGAACAAGATGAGATGGAAGCCGAGCTTGGTGAAGGATTCCTGGGAGTTTCTATTAGTTTCTTTTTCGGGAGAGACAGATGATTGAATGTCTCACCTTCTTGTGAACGTTGAGCTTCCTGAAAATCTCAGTGGCGTCAAGAAGATGGGTGTTGTCGATGATTCTGAACATAGGTTAGTATCTCTCTCCTTAGATTTCGAGCTCTTAAAGCGGTATCCATACTTCTTAGCATTGTACCCAAGCAGCGGCAGGTTGAGAATGAGGGGAAGCCAGTATCCGTTGATCAGGAAGAGGAAGGTAAGGAATCCGTGAACAGCGACTTCGGGGATGATATACGTGTTGAGGCGGTTGCAGAGATCAATCGGGTTAATGTAGTCGCTGCGCGCACAATTCAGGTCAGCATCCCGTATCTACAAGGAGAGAGCGCAGGCAGCAGGCTTGTGACGTTGGTCGGTCGCGTCGCTTTGTGGTCACCGCATGCGCCATTGCCTGCGATACCTGAGCGCTGGGATTTATCGTCTGGGGACTTCGTACCATTCCAGGTCACTATACATGATGGTGAAGAACACCTGGAGGAAAAGGTTGACCGCATTTATAATGACGGCAAAGAGGTATAACCACGCCTCGCCCGACATTTTTGCAGTGTCGCCAAGTTTCAAGAACGTTACTATTCGACGGTTTGTGTTGAGGATCAGAAAACTTCGCAGCGCGCAAAGAAGAGCCGCGATAAGGAGCGCGAATCGATGACGATGCTAGATGTCGCGATCTCGTCACGGGTGCTCGTTAGGGTTGGCGAACTCGGGAATATTCGCTGAGGGGGCGGGCTGCAGTGACGGTAAATCGCGTGGAAGCTGTGCCGAAAGGCTAATATGAATCTTCAATCCCTTGTGGGTGTGGAAGGAAGAAGACGAGAGCTCGCTGGAGAAAGGAAGAGGAGGTCTTAAGCTTGGTGGTTGGGCGGTGCCAAAAACGAGTCAAGTGGGGCGGCGTAGGCGACATTCTCCTCTGTGCCGGGGCAGAGAAAAAGTGGGTCCCGAGTGAGGGCGCACCGCCAAGGACGGGAACTTGAGAGGTCAAGGTCACGCATCTGGCTTTTGGTAATATTCAGCAGTTTGACATTTGAAAACGCCAAGAGCACTTTGTTCGATCGTGTGAGCCACGGCTTGTAGGCAAATGAGTGTCTACTTTCATAAACGGCTAAAAAATCAGGTTCTTTTACTTGGTCCCGGCTAGCATGGAAGTCGGCTCCCGGGTATCACAGAATCTGCAGTCATGATAAGTACTCAGGATACCTTATCTACCTTCTACGAAATGACGGCCTAACTTGTGCCGTTGGCCACCGCCGGCATGGGGATCGGCCCGCCAGGAGAGTCCGCCTTTCGAGCCGTCAAGATCTCCACGCCTGTCTCGGTCACCAAAAGGGTGTGCTCTGCAAACATGTGAGTTACGGTTCGTATGTGGTACTTCAACTTGCTTACCGAACTGAGCTGTCTTCTTTCCATCGATTGTCGTGCTGGTCCAGTTGTCCGGCCACGTCACGTCCCTGTATTTGCCGAGCGCAATCATGGGCTCGATGGTGAAAGTCATGCCCGGCTTGCATTCGCCAACGGCCTTGTTCTTGGCATAGTGAGGGATGTTGGGGGGGCAATGGAAGACGCTGTTGATGCCATGGCCGACGTAGGTTCGAATGACGCTGCAGTTCCTAGTCTTTGCGTGGGCTTCAATGACATTGCCAAACTCACGGAACAGCGTGCCGGGCTTGACAAGTTTGATAGCCTCCTCAAGGCACTCGCGTGCCGTCTCGGTGACGCGGACCGTGTCAGGGTCAGCCTTTGCCCGGTCACCGACATAGTATGTCTCGTTCAGATCGCCATGGTAACCTTCGTGGTACAGTGTGACGTCGAGGTTGACGATGTCGCCGTCGAGCAGAACGCGTTTGTCAGGTATCCCGTGGCAAATCACCTCGTTGACAGAGGTGCAGACCGACTTGGGGAAATGGTTGTAGTTGAGGGGTGACGGGTAAGACTTTATAGGGATTAGCCACAGTACAGGCCGGAAGAACAATCAGAAAGGGGCTCACATTTCGCTCAATGCAAGCCTTGTGCACAATCTCATCAATCTCGTCTGTTGTGATGCCCGGCCGGATTGCGGCAGCGGCAATGTCGAGCACCTCTCGTGCCAGCCGGCAGACCTTGCGCATACCCTCCTGGCCCTTGGCGTCTAGCTGCTCAATTTTGTTGGCCCTGACGAGTGACCTGCCGTGCTTTGGAATCCCATCTTCGGCGTAATCGGGGTGCGGTATCGACTTGGGCACCTCGCGCCTTGGGGAGAGCGGGTAGACTGGCCGCAAGGGTCCGGTGAAATTGAACGTCGGGAAAGGGTTGTAGTAGCCGGTTTCTGGATCTGGTTCAGACACGACCTTTGGGGGGAAGAAGTGGCTCAAAATACTATTTTCTTGCTTGTGGACGTTCTTGTGAGTAGCCTGGTAGCATGATGTTAGTGCAACGTCCCTGGCTGAGCCGATCTGAGCGGAGAGGTAGCGGATTCCGGCGTACCCAGTTCTTCTTGAAGCAGTCCTGCGAGCAGAAATAACTGTCCTTAATCCCAAGGCTCAAGCACTTGGGGCACTGCAGCGAGCTGGCCTCATTTTCGCAGTCGGTGCCGAGGCACTTCTTTTTCGTGGGCGGTTCCTCGGCCATGCTTGTCTAGGGCAGATTGGGGGGCGGGGTAAGATTCGGGGAGTTTTGAAGCTCAACACTAGCAGATCCGCTATTTTGTTTAAGATCTAGATAACCGAGAATAAGCAGGCCAAGTATGTCGCTATTCGAGTGCTCTCTCACCAACTGGAAGGAAGTGAATGAGGCACAGGTTGCGGTGCCTGGCGTCGAGAATATTTTTGGATTGCGGCGGGTGTGGCGCTGAAACGGCTTCCAGAGGAACGATTGCAAACTGTGGCTTGTCCACAGGTTGCAAGCAGGGACTCTTAAGATTCGGAAGTGGGTCCCGATTCTAGCCGCTAGGCAAGGATGAGACTACCCTTGAATATCTTATGGGTCCAACCAACCGTCATCAACTGATCTCCAACTGCTGCTTTGTTACGGTTCCTCGCCTCTTACGAGAGACATTCGCCATGGAAAAAAAGCAGAAAATTGTCGTGGTTGGAGCTGGGCCTGTTGGCTCACTTGCAGCACTGTATGCCGCTAATAGGGGCGACAATGTTGAAATCTACGAACTCAGAAGTGGTGAGTCTTTTTCCCAGTACAGTTCCTCTCACTCGAGATTCTATTGCTAGAGCACGCCTGTTGATAATACCACGGTAAGATCTCAGAGATCCCACGACGACACCACTTAACTTTACAAAGTCCATCAACCTCGCCCTCTCGGAACGCGGCATCAATGCTATGCGCCATGCTGGGCAATCAAAGCTTATCGAGCATGTGCTTGAAGCTACCATCCCAATGCGCGGCCGCATGATTCACGGGCGACGAGCAAACGGGGACCTCTATGAGGAATCACAAGATTACGACGGCGTCCACGGCAGGGTAGGACGTCGCTATTCCAGTGAATAAGTAATGCAACTTAGAGCACGGGCTGACATCACAGTCAATCCTTGCCGTCGACCGCGGCCGACTCAACGAGCGCCTGCTCGACATCCTGGAGGAGATGCCCAACGTGACCTTCTTTTTCAATCATAAGCTCACCGGTGCCGACTTCCGGAACAACAAGGCCTGGTTTGAAGTGCGGGGGGATGGGCCCCGGTCGCATGGGCAGCGGGCTCGCGAAATCGAAGTCGACTTCGACTTCATGATTGGCGCTGACGGCGCCCATTCAGCAGTCAGATACCACATGATGAAATACACGCGCATGGACTACGAGCAAGTGTACATCGACACTATGTGGTGCGAGTTTCAGATCCAACCCAAGACAACCGCCCCGGATGCGAGTTTGAATTCCAAATTTGCGATCTCCCCCAACCATCTTCACATCTGGCCTGGCAAAGAGTTCATGTTTATCGCCATTCCCAGCGGTGTACGTCGTTGTTTCATACTCCCTATTTGTTTGCTTAGCTGACTTCCCCAGGACGGCTCTTTCACCTGCACCCTTTTCGCTCCCGCCGCGCTCTACGAGCACCTCGAGTCCGACAGCAGCGGCTCACTCATTCCGCCCTTCTTTGACCAGCACTTCCCCGGCGTGACGGCGCTCATACCGCCCACCGAGCTGATTGATTCATTCCGCCGCAACCCGCACCTGCCGCTTATCTCGATCAAATGCAAGCCCCACCACTATGGCTCCTCAGTCGTCTTGCTCGGCGACGCTGCCCATGCCATGGTGCCCTTTTACGGACAGGGGATGAATGCCGGGCTCGAGGACGTGCGGATTCTCTTTGACGTTCTCGACAAGCACGCGCGCATGGATGAGCTGCTGCTCAGTTCGCCGGCGGCGGAGGGTGCCCCCGACCGGGGCGCCGGCTCGCGCGGGCGCGCCCTTGCTGAGTACACAGCGGTGCGCGTGCCGGACGCGCACGCCATAAACGACCTGGCGCTGCAAAACTACGTCGAGATGCGCGCGTCGGTGCTGTCACCCGTCTACCGGCTGCGCAAGTACCTCGAGGAGGCCCTCGCTCGCTGGGTGCCCTCGCTCGGCTGGCAGACCAAGTACGCGCGCGTGTCGTTTGGGAACGAGCGCTACTCGGAGGTTGTGGCGCGAAGCGAGCACCAGGGCAGGATGCTGGTGCGGGGCCTTGTTGGGCTGGTTGGGATGCCACTACTCGCCGGCGGCATGGTCTTGCTGCTGCGATACAAGAGGGCCGTCAACGTCGGTTTGAGGGCGGCGTTTGGGTCGGTGGATTCGATGGTGGAGCTAATGACCATGAACTAGCGAGGTCGCGCAAGAGTGGTATATCATTTGAATCTGTCATGGTGTTGAGTGGCCTGTCTGAAATGGAATCATTATTCACTTTTTGGAAATCATATGGTTCTTCATGTGTAGATGAGCCTTCTGAGGATTTAAACGCCTGCTCTAACTTTCAAAAGTCTAGTAAGTGTAATGCCATTATTCTGTGAAGGTTAAGATTGACGAAAAGGTCTCGGCCACTTCGCTGGTGTGTCTGCCTATGCTTTAGCTGATACACAGTGTAAAAATTGCGCAGTTACCTCCTACTACACAACGTACCAACTGTCCAAGAAATCATGCAAGAGTGGGGACTGTCTCTATTTGTACTTACGATTGGGTGGTCGGTAAGCGTTGCTGTTTTCCAGCTCAAAAGTTTAATATTGCATAAGTCCAACTCACTGTCCTCTCTTCCCCTCCCTCCGCCCCCC
>MU857843.1:0-10417 GCA_033296725.1 Corynascus novoguineensis | reverse complement strand
TTTTTTTTTTCTCTCTGTTATTTCTCCTTCTCTTTACTCTGGGTCTTCTCCATCTGTTGGACTGTTTGATTTTGCTAAAACGAAAGCAACTAGTGAAAACCACGGTCAATGTCAAGTCAGAAGGGTGGCATATGTATATAAGCATGTCACAGATTCGTCTGGTCTGGGTAATCACAAAACTCTAGACGTACTTGGCATAGCAAGCGTGGATCTACATTCTTAAGCTTTCCATGTCACCCTTGTCGTCTAAATGTGTCCTTGTTAAATCTTCTCAACGCCCTCCTCAAACCCGATTATGGTTGGCGCGCTTATACTCCCTAAACTGCCGACGAGCATTGCCGCTTTTGACATGGCATCTAATTCCAGAAGAGGCGTGCCCTTAAACCGTGCATGCATCTCGATAGTGATAAATCCCTTCTGTTATATCAAAGTCGTGTGCTAGCCTTTGCTTATCACGCCTCCATTCTAAATTATGCGTACATTTCTCAAAATGCGATCTTTGGTCGTCTTGTGGTTCTTGGTAACTTTATTTGGCTCTACAATAGCCCAACTCCCGACAGTCACCCTAAGAGACGGAGTTTACATTGGTAGGACAACACAGCTGCCCTCGGCAACGGCGGTCGTGGACAAGTTTCTGGGGATTCCTTACGCAGCAACTCCTGAGAGATTCAGGGCCGCCCGTCCTCGGCTCCCGGGATCCCAACGAATCAATGCAACAAACCATCCGCCTGCATGCATCCAACAAGGTGAGAAACCCTCTCTACTCTCATCAGCCAGACTTTAAATGATATTTGTCCTGTTGTTGACCATGGAGAGCACAGCTCCGGCAAACCCAGGGGGTCCTCCCGAGAGCGAAGACTGCCTATTCTTGAACGTATTTGCGCCACATATTGACAATGACAACCCCGAGGCCAAAGGCACAAAGCCCGTCATGTTGTGGTTCTACGGCGGCGCCCTGTCGTTTGGTTCCATACGTGACGTTGATGGGTCCTCCCTCGCTGCCAACCAAGATGTCGTCGTCGTGGCATGCAACTATCGGCTGGGAGTCTTTGGCTTTCCCGGCAACATCTCTGGACTCGCACCGGACGAGCTGAATCCGGGGTTTCGGGACCAGAAAATGGCACTGAGGTGGATCCAAGAAAACATCTCCCGCTTTGGCGGCGACCCGACCAAGGTGACCATCTTTGGGGAGTCAGCCGGGGCAGTGTCGGTCGACAGCCATCTGATGAGTGAGCTCGGCGAGAAACCTCCCTTTCGGGCGGCGATACTGCAGAGTGGAGGACTCCACACGTTTAATCGGATCGCTTTGGGCATCGGGATCTCGGTAACCGGTCTGGGAACGGGGAACGTCCCCGGAGAGGCGCCTTTTCTCAGGCTGGCGAAGTACATGAACTGTAGCGTCGAGAGTGCGGTTCGATGCCTCCGAGCCCAGCCCCTGGCCTCGCTCAAGTCTGCCGTGTCCAGCCTGAACCTCCTGTTTGCGCCTGTCGATGATGGAGGCAGAACCAGCGTTGCCGACTCTGACTTGGCGAGGCGTGCAGGGCGCACCGCCAGGGTGCCAGTCTTGATTGGCAGCACCTTTATGGAGGGGAACATCTTTCCATCGCAGGCGCTCCAGTCCAAATCGCTTGAGGAGTGGACAGATGTGATATACCCCGACGACGCCAGGGCTGCGGCTGCTGTCGCCCACGCCTATGCTGTTGGGACGAGCTGGCAGGCACAAACTCCTGACGACGCCGTCAGGCTGCTTCATTCTGACTTTCATTTTGCTTGTACCACCACGTACGACAGCAATATGATATCCAGCATCGACATTCGTGAGTTCTCTGCGAGCGTGGTAGGGTCGACGAAAACCACAACGTGGTGCTAATGCTTATAACAGCAACGTGGCGGTACATGTTCAATGCCTCTTTTTCAGATGGTCTTGCTTCACACGGGAGCGAGATCAGTTTTGTCTTCGGAGATTCCCAAGACACACCAGCCAACAAGGTGCTGAGCACAAAGATACAAGCCGCTTGGGCGGATTTTGCAAAGAATCCCTCATCTGGTCCTGGATGGCCAACATATTCACCCTTGGAGCCGTCACTCGCTAATCTTGGCGGAGAGGGAGCTCGGGATTCCATCACCATGATCGATCCAGATGTGGTGGATTCGCGGTGCGGCGTCTTTTGGGATGCTTATGACCCTAGCAGGCCGAAACTGACACAAAATACGAGGAAATAGTGGACTGCCAAAGACCCAGATACATTGGGTCAACTTCGTAATAGATGAGCGTCTTCTTCAATACCCAAGCCATGGTGAACGCACAATTGTCAACCAACGTGTCTTTCTCCAGACTACGTCGTCAAGGTCAATATCCATAAATCCATGTGTAGCGCTGGTCGCCTCTCCGCTCTGAGCTCGCCTGCTCGTTGATAAAGTCATCCTCGGTCCATGTTGCAGTGATCTTTCTCCTCCTCCTATTCACCAGCATGTATACGGCGCGGACAAACAAGAACCCGAGCATACCTACCGCGCTGAGGATCATTGTCACCGTCAGCGGGTAGGCGTAACTTGGCGCGTACTTGCTCTTGAACAGCTGTCCGGCAATAACGCCGGCCAAATTGGAGTACCCGTTGAGGCCGAGCACAAAAGAGCGCGCGGCCTTCCAAGGGGTGTTCCCTGCCAGCCACACGGCGACAAGGGGTCCGCTTGCAAACACGCCGGACAGACACACGTGTGCGAACCCGTACCGAAGCTTGGGGTTGGACGAGGCAACCATGACAGTGCATCCGATTAGACCCAGGAGCATGCCGAGAACGGTGAGAAGCGAACGTTCACGGAAGCGATCTGAGATGTAGACGATGACGATGAGGCCAACGACGCCAACAATGAAAGGCGGGACCGACATCAAAGTCGCTGTGATACCTTCATAACCCATACCCTCGACGATGAGCGGGAGGAACGTGGTAAAGGCGGTGACGGGCTAGAAAAAAGTCAGTCCATGTGAAAGGGGAATCAAGACATAAAGAGGGCGCGAAAGGTCAAGGAGGAATGGAGAAAAGGAGTAAAACCAAAGGGGGCACCGCCTGCTTACCAAAACGGCTGTGATGTTGCAGAGAATGATCAGCATCTTCTTCCAGTCCTTCAGTACGTCCACAATGTCTCTCATAGCAATGCGGTTCTCCCGTTGACCGAATTCGACCTCCTCTTGCGCGCCCGCCAGATCGCGCTCCATGCGCCGGGCAGCATGGCCCCTCTCCGCGTCGCTCAAGAACCACGCGGTATCAACATTGGCGGGCAACACCAGAAACGCGACCACTGCAACGAGCACCGTCAGCCCGCCCTCGACCAGGAACACGACCTGCCACCCTCGCACCCCTTCACTGCCCTCCTTGGCCCCAACACGGAGCAGCCCGTATGCAATCAGACCCGCAAATGCACCCGCAACTGAGTAGACGCCTGAGAAAAGGCCCATGCGCAGCCCCAGCGAGAACTTAGGGTAGGCGAGCGACATGTAATAGAAGGCCGTCTGGGTGAAGCCGGCCTCGGCAGCCCCCAGGAGCAGCCGAAGTGCTATCAAGTGCGCCGGCGACCGGATCCCCGCGTGCCCCATGCACAGCGCGCCCCAGGCCAGCAGCTGGCCTGCGATCCACCGGTGCGGTCCGACGCGCCGAGCGAGAAGAGCCATGACTGGCTGTAGGGGAACGTACGTGGCTGAGAACTGGATGGGTGTAATATCAGTTAGGACCAAAACAGAGGGCGTAGAAGGGGGATGGATATAGGATAGGTATGTGTACCAGGGAGAGTGAATTGGGAATGTCATCTGGGTGCAGGTTGGCATCTTCAACGAAGCTGCTGGTCGCCACAAAGCCCACGTTGGTTTTGTCGATGCCGCAGAGCTGAACGAGGATATGTCAGTGCCTGCATTGAGTGGCTCTACTGACTGAGAATAGAGTCTGCGATGCTTACGATAAAGCTGATAGCCAGGACTAACAGCACGGTAAGATCCAGCTTCCAGTTGATTCTCTTGTCCAACGCTGCCTCGACCTCGTTGGCTGGGGCATAATGGGCGACTACTTGTTCGGGGCTAGCAGGCTTCGCGTCTTCGACCTCTACCTCCGTGGGCTTGCCCACTTCAGAAGTTGTGATATCCACAGGAGCCATGTCGACTGATAACTCTGAAAGAGTACTAACTCCAAAAGCCGTCACATACAAAGACTGAAGCACCTTGATCGGTGGATACAACAGAATTCCTTCATATCTTCTTTGGGAGCAAGTCCGTATGTCATATGAATGAGAATCGATACCCGCACTTCTTCCTATGGTAACTACTGTTCGCACTGACCTCTCCGGCATGTAAGATCGGAAAGCCAACTCAGGCCCAACCTCCAACAATGGAAGGCGATTTGGAAGGATGGCTTGCGCTAACTACCACGCAACCGTGAGGGGAAGTCAACGTGATTGATCGATCGCCGCTCCTGTTAAGCGGCCCAATCCTCTGCCTCTGGGTGTGATACCCCGGCATTAGGGCCCGGCAACCTGGTTGATCCTGTGGCGGGTAACCCGTAACTTATACATTTAGCCGTCTCCTAATGGTGCGCTAACCATCGCAAACCAGGTTCACCAATGAAACACCAAATGCAACCTTACCCGTCCGTATGTACAACACACGACAGAACCTGGAGCGACGCCAAAGTCTGGGCTTCCGTCGTCCCGTCCTATCAATCTCCAAGGGTTCTCACATACGCTACCGGCCGTCTTGTTGCCGTTCTTTGCCTGACGGCCTACAGGGAACTTGAATAGTCAGACCCTGGACTCGACGATATGGCCACAACGGAAACCGGCGCCTGCCCCTTTGCCACAGTTCGAGACTCTTCCGAAGAGCGCATCGAGGCCTCAAAAGCGGTCGTCAGTGACATCGTGGACGAGATCCTCGCGGAATACGACCGGCTCCGCGAGTCGTGTCCCGTAGCATATACGAGTCACTACGGCGGCTGCTGGCTCCTGACACGATACGAAGACATCAAGGCAGCCGCCCTCGACTCCGACACCTTCATTTCATCGGTCCGTGCCGTTCTCCCATCCGACCCGCGCGGCCTGCGCCGGCCTCCCCTCAATTTCGACGCACCCGCCCATACCCCCTATCGCACCGCTCTGGACCGAACCCTCAAGCCGGCGCGGATTAATCGGCTGGCAGTCGCGCTGGAGCGGCACGCGGAGGCGCTGCTGCTACCCCTGTTGCGGAAGGGACAAGGCGACGTGTGCACCGAGTTCGCCGCCCAGTTCGCAGCTTGGGTTGAAACCGAGTGGCTGAACCTGACGCCCGACACGGCGCCGCGCTTGGCCGCGACCGCCTCGGCCTGGGTTGATGCTTGGCGCCGTATGGACGGCGAGCGGACGACACAGTTTAGCACGCAGCTGTATGACATTGCGCGTGCCGTGCTGACGGACCGTAGAAAGAACCCCCGGGATCCGGAGGAGGACCCCGCGAGCAGTTTGTTACTAGAGAGAACAAAAGATGGGGAGCCGCTGGAAGAAATACACCTTGTGTAAGTACCGTTGAAATCCCGATGGTCTCAAGTGTAAATGCTCACGGAAGACAGAGGGTGTATAAGACAGAGCCTGGTTGTTGGCATGGTTGCGCCACCCCTCATGATAGGCGGCATCTGCAACCACTTATCCAAGGACCAAGAACTCCAACAGCAGCTCAGAGAAGACCCAGGCTTGATACCGGCAGCTATTGAAGAATTTGTGCGGCTGTTTAGCCCGTACCGTGGGTTTTCCAGGACTGTGTCCAAGGAGACTGTCATCCGCGGCCATACCATCAAGCCAGGCGTTCCCATTACGCTCACCTATAGCGCAGCAAACCGTGATCCCGCCATTTTTGATGAACCCAACCGATTCATTCTCAATAGACCAAATATTGCCATGCAGATGGGCTTCGGCAGAGGGAGGCACCGCTGTGTCGGGCAGCCCCTGGCCAAACTGTGAGTTGCTTTTTTTCAGTAACCCTTGAAAAGATGCTTAAGGTAATATTTTGAACTTGACGTGCTGAGGGACATAGGGCCTTGCAAATCACGCTACGGACGTTGCTAAAGAACACAAAAAAGTTCGAGGTCAACGGCGAGTTGCAGTATGCGAGGATGCCCGAGATGGGTATTATTAGCTGCCCCTTGGCTTTTGAAACATGAAAATTTCGAGTGATGTTTAGGTAACTAAGGATATTTAGATACAAATGCTGATAAATTGAAATGGTTCACATGATTTGCTTGAATTTAAGAAGCCCTCTCAGGTTTCATCATCGTATGAAACTTTATTACCATCTTAACTATGCTTTATAGTATCTCTACGATCCCAATGACTCATTGCGTTTAGTCTGCGGGCTAAGAACCCTGGTATATAAACAGACAGTTTCGATCTGGCGGACAAGCCTGTGCGGGCCAACCAAGTAAAGCTACCAACTGTCATATACAGGGTGCAAATGGGGCCCGTAACTGACGACATCACTTTTGCAACACCGACAAGAAGGTAAGTCTAGACTGCTTCGTTGCCTGCTTTTTCTTGAGGCTTTAGTAAGCTCGGTTGGCTGTGATGACTTGACCAGCTGAGGCATTGCAACCCTGCCAGGATGGTTGGCCACGCCTTTCTTCCCGGCTTTCCCCTACTCTGTCTGTGAGAAGCCATAGTACTGAAGCAAAGGATTCTGCCTATGCAGCAGCGATAGTTCTAGTAGCTCAAGGCAGTCCGTGTCCCTAGCGGGAAAGCGGAAGAGAGTATTGCATTTCGTGACATATGTTCTACATCAACAACCATTTTAGTGGAGCATAGAGTGTCATAAAGCCTGAATGAATTGAGAGAGATGCAATCAGAACCCCTTGTTCGTTCTCTTTTCTCTTCTTTGTTTGCTGTACTCGACCACTAGCTAGCGGATGAAGAGTTTGAGCGGTTGCGATCGGTCGCGGGCGAGGAACTCACCTAAAAGGACTGGGTAGAGAAGAGCTGGGTGGAGGTACCGCCGCGTCTCCCTGGAAAAAATGGACATGAGCGCTTGCTCCTCATCACATTCCTTGATGTCAGGCGAAGCTGTCTTAGCTTCTCCCCTGCTTCCTGAGCCGGGGCTGGACTTCGTCGTCGATGCCCAAGATGAGTTCTTTGCAAGACGATGAAAACAAGTCCGGCTGTGATACGCAGTTGGGAAGCTCGTACAGCGTACGGGAAAGAGCAAAGCCCTGTAACGGGGCGCATTAAAGATGAACAAAGTGCATTACTTTCTACAAAGGAAAGTAAGAAAAAGAAGGATATTTATATACAGAAGAGAGGTGGAGCTTCCTGTTGATACTCCGTAGCTCAGGAGCTTACTAAGCTGTGCTTACCGCCTTCGACACCGGCTCAAACTTGTTGAGGGTAACGCCGAGTGAGTGCTTTCACGCCTTGCGACCCTTCTTCGTAGCCTCCACCCTCACGATATCTTATTCTTTTCCCACACGTCATCGTAGCAGCTATGAATAGAATCGCTTCCGCTCGTCCTTTCCCCCAAGTTGTAGGAGTCATAATAGCTGAGTCTACAGCATTCCAGAAACTCTTACAGGAGCAAATCATGAAACCGTGATCCGCTCTCTACAAGAATCAACATTTGTGACGTGAAGTGAAGATGTGAAGACGTTTGGTGAAAGTAAGTAATTAGTTATGGCTAAATTTTTCCGGTATGCTAGCAGTCCGTTGAATGTCGATGACGACACGCAGAAACACCATTGAACGGCCCTCCAAATATTATATACGTGAATACAGCGCCGCTACCTAAAAATAACTTAGAAGCTTTTCTTCACCACCTCCATCGGTTCGATGCAAGCCGACTTGCAGTACCAGTAGAGACTTCTAGTCGTGAAGAAGGCATCCCAGCGTGCTCGGAACGAGTAAGCCAGCCCCAGCGCCATACAACCTAGAGCCCATAACGACACCAATACCGCGACCAGCAGTGGTCATGCTCCACCCTCCCCTGGAAGCCCCAGAGCGGTCCAAGGGACAGCCCCTGTCAGGTTTCCGGTTTTCCAGCTCATGTTTGCCGCCTTTGGCTCGTTGTATATGAGTGCAATAGCGACGTGCTTGTAAGCAGACTCGAGCGCGTTTTGCAGATTCTCTGCCTTGGCAAACTCGAACATGGGCTTGTTATTGAAGAAGTCGGTGACGTTATAAGGGACTAGACCAGCCGTGTACAAGTGTTCCGTCAAGTCCGGCAAAGTTCCATCCTCTGTCACGTTGACCTCGATGTACCTATAGTCGTAGGTGTCCGGAGGCAACCACGGTGCGTACTCTTTTGCCAACGGAAACCCTTTCCATCGCGATATATCAATCACGGGGTCGCTGAATGCCTCGTGCCACCTGACTCCCGAAAGCAACATGGCTGGGACCGCCAGGCTGAATCGTGGGATATTCCAGCCTGCATGCAGGGCATCTCCCTGCCGAAAGTTTCGGAAAATGCCGGTTAACCCGTTGATTTCAGCCGACCAGATGCTAGATGCCGATGTACACTGGACGCCGACGGCGGTCATGGGATATTTGAGAATTTCGTCTACGGCAAATAGGTGGTGGTCTGGGCGGTCGTATATCAGATATTCCCCGTCAAGCTCGGGGACGGTATCCAACCGGGAATATATAGCCGGCCGTTCACGTAAGAATTGGTCTTCAGTGACTCTAAAAGCCGACGTCTGAGCTTGCCACAAAACAAACTCGAGGACTTTCTCGGTGTCCAGCCCGCCAGGGTTGGCCCGTGACCCGTACGACCGCCTGCTGGGAGACATCATATTGTATAATCCTGAACTGAGGCCGACCTCAGCGACTATATCGGCCAGTATTTTCTCGGAGCTGGACGACAAGACAGATATTGTAGCGTTTGAAAGACCCGGCACCTTGTAAAAGTAATGGTTGGGAGGTTTCTCGTACCCAAAAGAATGGTCATCATCTATCCGCCAGGGCCCGCGAGCGGTCCCGGCGAGGTAACCAGGCATCTTAGAATTCAAGCGCTTGCTGAGAATCTTGAAGTCACTGATATTGTGGGCTGGTCTGCAGCTATATCTTAGGGCGATGCCCCAGGCCTTTCCTATGACGGGCACATCAGCCTGCGGCGCGAGGAAGATTGGGTCCTTGGTGCTTGACGGAAGGTCGTTGCCCGTTGTCATGTTAGAGCCGATGTCAGCTCCTGGCATAGAATAAAAGGCGCCGAGAGAGGGCATTTTGGGCGGCTGGTTGCGGCTCCACGCCTGGTAGGCCGAGTCGAGGACTTCAGAAGCGGCCCGCACGTTAAAGTTGGCAATATCAAGGCCCACAACGGCCACTCCTGGGTCGGATCCCTCCCGGTAGGTTTGTTGCGTTTCCATAGTGAGACCACTGAGGGTAAAAACCCAGGAGAGGATGCTCAAGGCAAATAGAGGGATCCAGACCGGCGACAGCACACGGTCGTTGCCTTTCCTTGTTGCGAGCATGCAATGGCCGGTTGCCCACCAGCCGCTAATCTTGCTCCAGGACTTGTCTTTATGCATCTGGATCTGTTCGGCAGGTAGAGCGTTGAACCGCTTGCTTGTAAGCAAGCCGGCTTCGACACCAGCAAGCACGTAGGTGGACACATTCAGCCCCCCGCGCGCCAATGATGAATCAAGACCACGAGATATATCTAGCGTCGATAGGGAAGTTGGAATGCTTATGGGCCTTGCCGCTTGAGGGAATGAGAAAGTACGTGTAAGTCCAAAGATAACACGCCGCAAGAGCCGGCAGCACGATAACGCAGCTGACGGCCCGGACGAAAAAGCGTTGTTTTGGCAGCGCATCGTCTTCTATTTCTCCTTTCATCCTGTTCTTTGGCGTGATACTATCGCTTTAGACGTGGCGATGTGAGTATGCACACACGTGGTATAAGTACCTGAGGGATAGGCTATAGTTGTTTCTGTGCCAAGGGGGAGGGTCTATATCCTTACGTTTTAGTCAGTTATTTCATACCGGAAAGTTCAAGATCAGATCTCAAGATTGTCGTCGCACCGTTCTTTGACTTCATAGTCAGTGATTCAGGGTATTTAAGTAACACAGAATGAAAAGAGGAGAGACGTGCGGCTTAGAGCTAAATAAATCTTCCAAAACGTACCAATGCTTAATAGTACATGTCTGCCCTCCAAAAAGCACATCGGCGAGGCGATACAAAAATAGGCAGGCGTATCAAGACCAAAGTCTCATTTTGTGGCACGACCATTACCTTCGTCACCTGGGTTCTGATCGACATTGTCCAAGACAAGGCTGGGGCTGTCCACTACATCACATCATACCTACCGGCACCTTCCAAATTTATACGTTTGTACGAAGTACTTCGTACACGGTTACTAGAATTGCTTATTGCTGTTGGAACCTGTAGGGCAACGACCGCTAAAACAGGCGCTGGAAGAAGCTATTC
>MU857842.1:0-21335 GCA_033296725.1 Corynascus novoguineensis | reverse complement strand
CCCCCTCCTCCTCCTCCTCCGCCATCGCAACCCCCCCCCCTTCCTCCTCCAGTCGTGTCTGACCCAAAGGCCAAACTCCCGAAGGAACCTCCCCCTTCGCGGTCCGGCCTCCAGAACCAGGAATGGTAACTCGATGTCCGGGTTCCCCAGGACTTCACGGGGTTCATTCTCTCGCGCCGCCGTTCGGGTTCCCAATCCCCCGCGATTGGGGCGAGCATGACCTGGGCCTCGGACGGCACGACGCTCAGCATTCTTTTGCCGAGCGGGGTGCCCCGGAGCTGGTCGGCGTGGTCAACGCTCTGGCACCTAACGGCAGCCTCGGCATTGGCCACGCTAGCTTCAAGCTTGGCCTTGAGCCGCGCCCGCTCCCCGAGCGCACCCTTGTACTGCCGCGTGGCTTTCTCACTCTTGGTGTGGGCTTCGGCCGCGACCGACGCCTGCGCCCTCATTTCGTCCCGCTTAGCCCGCAGATTCTCCTCAACCTCGGCCACGGCGGCCTCCCTGCACGCTCGCTCTGCCCGCCGCCCGGGCGAGTACCACTGCCATAGCCGGGCGGTTCCGAAGCGAATGCGGATGCTGGCACGGACGCCGTCACGTGCGCGGCGCGCTCGCGCCAGCTCTGAGAGCAGCTGCTGCTCCTCGCGCCCCAGCGCCGTCTGCCGGTTGGCCTCGACCCGCTCGCGCTGCATCGTCCGTGTCGCCTTGGCGCGTAGCATTTCCGTGTTGTTCTCCCTCTCGAACTCGGCCAGCTGATCCTCCATCTCAGCGCGCCGGGCCGCCAGCGCAGCGACTGCGTTGGCCATCGCCGTGCGCACCGCCGCCATCTTCCCCTCCGGGTCCGGGTCGAGGAAGAGCTCTTGGTAGTCCAAGGCCCAGAGGTGCTTGGTGTCAAAAAGGGCGGTGGAACGGCCGGGAGCGGCGATGGTGTCGTCGTGGTTGACGGGGCGGCCGACATGGGCGCGGCAGTAAGCGTCGTAGGCGGCCGGGCTCAGCTGGTGCGTGTGCCAGACCAGGTCGATGTCGATGGTCGGCACAAAGGTGGTCGAGGGGTGCCTCTGGATGAGCCCGAGGAATTTGAAGTAGCGGGCCTGGTGGGCGCCGACCCAGGCTGGGTCGAGCGCCGTGGCCGTGGCCGTCTCAGCCAGGATTCGCTTGACAAAGGCAGTCTGGCGGAGGGGCGCGTCCCAGAGCCCCAGGACATGTTGCCCAAAGACAGCTTCGCAGCAGCGGGCAAACTCAGAGTTTTTGGCCGCCTGGGACGACATGAAGGCCGTCTTGCACGAGGGGCACGACGGGGGGCGCCGTTTAGCCAGGCGGTAGGCGGACCACTCGGCCATGGGGATAATCTGGCTCTTGTTCCTCCGCGTCATGCCGGCACAATTGGCGGAGGCACACTTGTAGCCGCGGACGTCGAGCGCGCGGCGGATGCTGGTCGAGAGGTAGGGAGTCTCGCCGTCGGACTTGAAATCGAACAGCTGGTAAGGGATTTCGGGAAACGCGGCCTCCCACTTGTGCTGCGAGGCCTCGTCGTTGCACGGGTGCTGCTTGAGCCTGGCTAGCGGGAATGAGATGCTGACATCCCAGAGTTCGCGGTACTCGACTTTCATGTCTTTCTGGAACCGCTTCGGGGAGAGCATGTGGATGTAGAACATGATGGCGACGTCCCAAGGGGGGAGCGGCCACTCGTCTGCCCAGCCATCGCCTTTGCCATTGCCATCATTGATGTTGCTGTTGCTGTTGCTGTTGCTGATGTTGGACTTGTCGGGCTTGCTCTTAAGGACCCATTTTCGGAGCAGGCGGAGATAGAATGAATATCGAACCTCGGCGTTCATCAAAAACGCCTGAACCCTCCATTGCCTCCATGTCTTCTCTGACGAAACCTCATCGCCAGGGGGCGGCGCTGGATAGGCGGCAGCGAGAACCCCTGGCGACTCGACATGGGCGAATAAAGCGCGTAGTCTTCGAAGAAACCATACATGGTCCTGATATAGGTGACGGTGTTAGCACGATGCTCGATGAAGGCAGGGACCGGGATCGGGGTTTATGGCTGCTTACTGTGATGCGCGTGACCGAAAATTCTTCTGCAACCGGGAACTCGGCCTGGCTTTTGGCCATTCTTGCTCATCAGCCAACCAAAAGACGTGTGGTAAACAGAAACAATGGTAAAAGAACCCTTCAAATTATAAGCTATGAAACACGCTTTTCGATATCCGACTATCGTGTGCTACATGGCTATTTCTATTCTCTCAATCCAAACGCTCTTTTATGTCTACAGTTGTGTTGTGGCTATGCTTGAATGGATGTACCTAGCAGTTAGCCTAGGTCTCAACCTCCCCTCCCCATACACACCCATACTTTACCGAGCTGGGCACCGAGGTCCAGGAAGCGAGGCTCTGCGCTTGATAGCAGCCTCGTCGTAATCGTGTTTTCGCGTTTCTACCGACCGTGTGGGTCCGCTAGGTATCGATTTGGGGCCAGCATTCTGGGCTAGTGCGCTCGCGTTCCTGGTGCATTCTGGCGTGATTCCACTCTCGTTGCTACTGGTCTTCCGGTGTCCAAACAGGGATCGGTGTTCATAGCTCAACGAGGCTGAGCAGTTCGGTCTCTCTAACGGATTCCGACGCAGTGCCTAGTGACCGTTACCTACAATCAGTGTCTGGCGAAGTCTTGCTGATCGCTTTTCACTCCTTTTAAACATCCTGTCTAAACGCCTAACGCAATCAACAACTTGGACTTGGCATTGAACTTGGCATTGAACTCATGCGACAAAACCCACTTCTCAGCGCTCGTGGCCAGAAATGGCCGTGGTGGGAGATATGCAGGTCCCAAATGACAAATTCATATTATTTTAGCTACCGAAAGGTAAAAGATAGTGAACTCCCCCGGAAAGAGATGGGTCGGCCGGTTTTATAGCGGCACAGCACGTGCGGCAGATCAGTTTGTACGCCTATAATTAAACATGACCACCTGTAACTAGATTACATAGATAAGAAACAGGCAGGGCCTTCTGAAAGCCCTGCGGGCCTGCGTTGGACTTTGAACCAAACAGCCAACTATCGAACTTAGAGCTTAAGAACTTAAGAACTGACATATCTTGCAGCCTACTGCGTTAGCCGGTCACGATTATGGAGGTAGTTTGACTTTGACATCAGTTACTCTGTCTCCTGTTATGCGTCCCCTTTGGGACAGATTTGACAGTCACTGCCCAGGTAAGGAATAATCGTATCACTGTGAAATCTCTGTCGGCGGGTTTGCCTCCGTGGTTGCCTCGCCGTGAGAAACACCGTAACGACTTCAATTCTCCGCGTGTTCAGGTATCTCTCCGGCTTTGCCACCTAGTCGCTTGCCCCTTTGCACAAGGCTTCAAACGCTTACCGGGTTTCAAGAAGAAAAAAAAAAAAAACCTGAAGCACCGGAAATAGAGAAACGGAGGCGGCAAAGTCATGCATCAGCACCTCTTCATCACCATATGCTACCTATCTCAGGGTTATCCATAGTCACCTTGGTGGTGTTTCACGGGGTTTCCAGAAATAAACACACTTGGGGGGAGGCGCGCATGGTGTAGACCAACTGCAAGTTTGAATCGCCGGCGGCATCCTTCCTCTTTTTGAGATCATGATGATTTTCACCTTTACAGGCATGAGCTGTAGACCTTCTCGCCGTCTATAAAAGACCCTCCTTCTCCCCGAGAAACTGTCTCATTTCTTCTCCATCATCACTCTCAACATTTCTCAACACTTCAGCTTCACATTTCCAGCTCATCACAACCACTCTCACCTAAGAACTTCCAGCCGACTAATCAACAATCAGCCAAAATGGTTTGCGCTGTTGGATGCTCTGAATGCGGCCGTGGCATGGACATTGCTCTCCACCGTTATGTTTACCTAGTTTGTTCCGCATGATATTTGACTCTGCCTTCTAGGTGCGTGCGGTTGCGGTTACGGCAATTGCGATTGCGGAAACGGTCGCCGCGCGGGCGGTAGGAGGAAGCGCGCTGGCCCCGACATGGGCCCTGCCGTCGATGACTCGGAGAATTTCCAGCAGAATGCTGTAAGCTCTTCTCTCTCCCTCTCTCTCACTCACTCACGTGCCCTCAGGCGTACCCATCTCACATTAGTTTCTATACTAACCTACATTTCCTTTACCGTAGACTGGCAACCAAACCGATGCCAATGTCAACATTAATACCCAGCCCGCTCCCACCAGCGGTTGCTGCGGCGGTGTTTCCAAGGACGCCGATGGTCTTTCGGTGCACTCTGACGAGGAGTGATTGGAATAAATGACCTGACAAAAAGAGTGGAATTTAGGTTGATTAAGTAGCTACATCTCCCAGGCGGGTCTGATGGTCCAGAGTCGGAGAGTTCTTTGGGAGCTTGGTCTCTGGTAGATCGGATAGAAATAAACAACGGTCCGGAACCGTACCACTACCCACCAGTTCACGTTCTTTTTTTTCTCACATAAAAACAGCCGGGGTCCAGTACATGTGACACGCAAACAGCTCCGCCCTCAGCTGATCAACTTCAACTTCAAACCTAGGTCGGCACTTCATCGTATCCACGGCAGCTGAAAGTCTGGGCATGTCTGGGCGTACAAGACAGATTGGAGATATCCAGACGGCTATGTAGTCATTCGTGTACATCTCGGTCTACACAGTACCCAGCACACCTTACCTGAGGTCACATCCGGGATATTTATCTAGGTACGTATCTGTTATGGTAGTCATTTTCTTCCGCGGGGAAGTGCCGCCGTATCTCACGGTTTCCTCCTCGGGAAATAGCGGAGGTCTCTTCATGCCTACGCCCGCGCCACTATACACTAGGGAGGCTGCCGATCTCTATACCCTTGACCCTCCAGCACAGCCACTACAAACCCACGAAGGACTGACTAAAGCCAAGAGTTCCCTACTGACACAGGTTCATACAGAAGGTGATTGGTCTAAGAGGATTTCTTTTCACAAGACGGTGCCTGAAGTGCCCACGCCGCTCTGTCGCTGCGGGGAAGCCACAAAGACGGTGGCTCATCTAGCCCTCAGATGCCAGGACCGGGAACTTAGAGAGGTGAACCTAGACCTCAACTCAGGGACCGGCATGGCCTGTTTGAGGCACTCGGGAATCGCCTAGACGCAGCGAGGATAATCTCCTGGTTCATGATCCTTGGAAGACTCAGAAAGTACAGGCTCGCACTGGAGCTAGAGCAGGAGAATGTGGACGAGGGCTCCGTAGAGGACGAGGAGATCGGAAGTCTAGGGGAGACGAGAAGGAAGAGGAAGAGAAAGAGGAAGAGGAGGGCCATTGGGCTCTAGCGTTATATCAGAAGATTAGATGCGCAGCGCCAGCTGCGCACCGCAGTGATGCGCCAGGTCGGAGGGCCGCCCACAGCTTCGTCGTCACCAAGCCGGAAAGCTTAGTTTCTGACTATTGGATGAGTGGGACTCTAGGAAATGCCCCAGCAGTCTTAGAGCTGCCACAGCGCAGTACGTGAGCGGATGCCATGCATGTAAAATAGCGCGGAGGGACCGCATGCTCTTATAGAGCGGGGCGACCGCCCCTGCAGTGTGAACAAGAATAATACTAATATGATTAGTCCTTCATTTTCTCGTTATTTTTTGTGATGAATATTCCATTTTGTTCTTTTCTTCAATGTACCCCGTTATAAGCCTTTATCCTTTCCGTTTGCTGTCCAAGTCTTCCACTGCGTATCATAGGTAGACTTGTGTTTAAAAACGCGTTCTCTGTATAAAATAATAGTCCAACTAGGAGTCGTTTTGGGCCGCATGAAGCTTTCTAAAAAGCAAAGTTTCATAGGGCAATATACCTCTGGATGTCATCAGAGTGTTAAGCTCATGGAGGCTGAGGAAGGTGAAGCGGGGATCCAGATGTTAGAAACCTAAGAATGTCGCAGCAGACGAGGGCACTCAGAAACAGCAAAAGACTGAAACTAACAAAAGCAGAGATAACTATTGAGAAGGTGTTAATGACGGTGATGCTAATGGTTTTATCTTCCCTTTTTTTTCCCTCAAAGTGTAACGGTCCCAGGGTGTATATTGCAGCTCGTCGTGGGTCTAGCTCTAGGCACTCGCCCCACAGGGAGGTTTCAGCCATCCACATCCTCCATGAGCTTCGTTCTGTCTCTCTTCCGAAGAGCCATCATCGCCTTCATCGTCAGGAGTAGCCGTATCTGAAGATTGTTTTTCCCTGCTGCATCCCGACACAACTAGCTGAGGACGACTCTACGAGTACACCAAGCTTAGAGAAGGAAGGCGGAAACGAGAGAAGGTTTTGAAAGTGTAGGGACTCCCAAAACGGAGAACCGGCTCCCGTCAAGGGGGAACCTCAGGGAAATATGTCCTATATAGGACGCACCAAACCACAATAGGCATGTTTAGACTCAACAGCTACCTTCATCACACTGGAGCAGTGCCATCAGATCAATTCGCGTATGGACAAGCACAAGAGACGGTAGAGCACTTCCTCTTCTAGTATAGAAAGCAGACAGCGTATAGGACGGAGATGCTCCCCTGTAGAGTCACCTATAGAAGCAATATCTCCTTCTATCTAGGCGGGAAATCACCATCGGATGGCAGAGATTGGACTCCGAACCTAGAGGCCGGTCGAACAACGATACGGTTTATAATGGCCACGGGCCGACTCGACATAGACCAACCGTAGAACGACTAAAACACCTAAAAAAAAGGACCTTCCATCACCCCTCTACACCGAACTAACACCAATTACCTCGTGCCACGGACAGCAGGCGCTGCTTCCACTGCCGAGGATAGGACGTTAAACACTCGAAAAATCACCTTCGAGATAGCCTACCACCACGCTACTAATCCACGATAATTCGAAGAGAAGTGGTAGAAGAAAGGAAACACTAGATTGTACTCTATGTGGGCTCTAAGGAGATCAGCAAAGATAGCCGACTGGTGACTCAGCTATGGGCGGCCGTGGAGACGGCCTTAGACAACGGCCAGTGGGCCTAGCTCGGCAGAGTACACGGGCTCCTCACTCACCGGCACCCGGAGTTCGACTACCAAACTAATACTCTTAAGTCCAGCGATCTGATTACCGCGACATTATTGTCCGACCTCCGCTGAAAGGGCAGCACGGGAGCCATCTATACATACGAGCCAAGGGCTTGGCCATGCGACGTCTAAATGGTTTTTGCCTCATCCTATTTCCTCAGAGTTGACTATTCAGGACGCATGCCGATTGCTTGACATCAAAGATTGAAAATCTGTCCGTCAATGCTCCTTAGGGTAAAGCGCGTACATGAAGCATGATGAGGAGGATGCTGGCGGGGCGGATATGGATAACACTCACTTTTATACCTTGCTCTGGGTACATTGATGAGAATCCAATAGTAAGTTCACGTATCTTCAGATTGCTCAAGCAATGTGTGTTACAACAATAGTGGCCTTTGAGTTGGCCCATTAGGGTGATTCGCGCGCCATGACTTTCCCGAGTCGTCGTTCCTCCTCGAATTGCCACAGCTGACCCTCGACCGTAAGCACAGCTCCAGTATCCTCATCATAATCCGTAATGAAAGGAGATGTGACGATTTTGCACGAGTCCGGAAACGACCTTGCTTCCTCATCCCCGCATACTCGTCGTTGTTCAATTCGTGTCTCAGAGATCAGTTGCCCTTCAACATTCCTTATAACAAAATTCACTTCAACAGAGATTTTGCCGTCTAGATACTCCACAGAAGGGTGGCTATGTGTAAGACACCAATCAAAGCAGGAGCGAGCGAAGCACAACTTGCTGCAGACTCTGCTGTCGCAGTGCTCATTGGGGCTGCAAAGAGAGCTTTGTCAGTTATTGTAGATGAACACTAGTGCTCTCGCAACGTACCACTCGAAACCCTCGCCATAAGATTCAATTTCATCCAGAGTCTGTTCCAAATTATTGCGCTCTTCTTCCATACACTCAATTATTTGATCCTTCGCGTAACCCATGAGCCTGATTCTGAACTCGTGTGGAAGACCTGAGTTTAGAGAAAGGCGAAAGTACTTAAGCCCAAAGCTACCAGAACTGAGACGTGCAACGGCTGTATAGAGGACAATATCTTACAGTGAAAGCAAGAGTGGTAAAAAGAGAATGATGGTGAGGGAAAGGTGAGAAGGACCAAACTCTTTGCGTGGCATGCGGGGGATGCGGGGCTAACGCGCGTCACGTACATACAAATGACCAAGTGTGGTGTGGTGCGTCCAATATAGGCCATATTTCCCTGAGGTTCCCCCTTGACGGAAGCCGGTTCTCCGTTTTGGGAGTCCCTACACCAATACGATATTGTGTCCCTTCTTCCAATAAGTAACCTGATTTGTAAACCGTCGCACCTCGGCTTTGGCGTCCACAACATCGCGAGAGAACCTGCGAAGGACCCTAGCGAGTTTCTTCCCGCATCCGGCAAGCTGAACAATGGCTGCTATGCCACCAGCGACAGCTAAGACCTCGGCCATTTTTTGTTTCGTGAGTACTCCGTGGGTAACATTCGTGATCATAGCAACAAATAGGGTTGTTCGACAACAAGGCATTTGGTGGTTGACCGGATGCCGCCAGTGTCCCGTCCTCCGTTGACAAGATATGGTCGACAGGGCATCCGACAATGCTTCCGTGATTGCCAATAATGTCACCTTGACCTCCCTGACTGCCGACGATGCTTCTATCAACACTGTCTCTTATATTACTGTCAACACCGCCAACGACGTGTCTAACAGGATATTTCTATTGGCAATTGATAGGAGGGCAGGACAGAATTGATAGGGGGGCAGGGCGTTACGCGGGCAGGGCAATTACAGGGCTGCTATTGGCTCAACATTTCTGACAGCTGTCAAATTGTCCCTCCTAAAAGCGGTGAAGGCGAATTCGCTAACGCTAACACTAACACAATTTTCCTGCTACTTTGCAGGTTGGCTTAAAGCGATAATTAGATGGCAAGAATTTAAAACATTTGATCTAGCTAGCAAATTATTCACGCCTTCTACCCCGAGTCTGTCTCGTCTCATGTAAAACCTCTTGGTCATTACTATTAACAAGGGTTCCCATTCAGATCTCCGTCTTCGTACGCTCGATTAAATCCTTGGACTACTGACGTATACGGAAGTCGCTACCAAAAAAACGGGCTCACCGCCTTCCTATATTACTGCCCAGCAGAATCGCCCAACCCACCCATTTTAGTGGTTAGCCCACTATTACCCCTCTTTTCCACCTTGCCAGCTTTTGCGAGCTTTTTCTGCATTGCCAGCTTTTGCGAGCTTTTTCTGCATTGCCAGCATCACCCCCTATTGCCATGGTTTACTACGATCCTGCTACCCGCGCTCAAGCGGTCACTCTTAAGCTAGTTGTACGGCTTGAGAATAGCCAGATTGAAGCTATCACCGGATTGAAGCCCCGGACTGTCAATAAATTCTGCGACCGGGCCATCGAACGTGGCTTCGATCCGTAAAGCTTTCCCGCCCTTGTCCTCGACGAACACGTCTGCGATACGCCGAAGACTGGCCGCCCTTCTAAGCAAGACGATCATAAAGATACGGTTCTCGAGAAGGTTCGGCGTAATCGGTATGGCCGTAAGATGACCTACGCTTATATTGCGGCTAAGCTAGACAACGTTGTCTCTACAATGACCGTTTGGCGTATTTTACGTCGTGCTAGGATGAAGAAGACAAAGCCAACTCGTAAACCTGGTCTGACAGAGAGGATGAGGAAGGAGCGCTTGGAGTTCTGTCTCAAATATCAACACTGGACCCTTGAAGATTGGAAGCGAGTTATCTGGTCTGATGAGACAAGTGTTGTCCTTAACCACCGCCGCGGTAGTTACCGTGTATAGAGGACCCCTACGGAGAAATATGTCAAATCTGTGATTCGGGAGCGATAGAAAGGATATACTGAGTTCATGTTTTGGGGTTGTTATACCTACGATTTAAAGGGGCCATGCCATGTCTGGCAACCAGAGACTGCCCACGACGCTAAGGAGGCTGAGAAGGATCTTGAGGCTCTTAATGCTATATTGGAACCTATTATACGGGAGGAATGGGAGCTTAATAACGGCATAAGGAGGCTCAGTATACGGAATTTGGGTGGCAAGAAGCCAGAGTAGAAGTGGGATGCCAAACATGGCAAGCTTATACGGAGGAAAGGGTCTGGAATTGACTAGTACCGTTACCAGAAGGAGATCCTGTTGCCTAAGCTTATCCTATTCGCCAAGGAGTGTAGCCCAGATACAATTGTCCAAGAAGATCTGGCTCCTTCGCATGCCTACAGAGCACAAGCCGTAGTCTTCGACGTTGCCGGCGTGGCGAGACTCATCTGGTGCCCCAACTCGCCCGATCTTAATATGATTGAGCAGTGCTGGCCACATTTGAAGCGCCAAACTACAAAGAAGGGAGCGCCCAAGAGCAAAAGAGAGGCCGAATTGGTATAGAAGCAGGCATGGGATGACTTGGAGCAATCCAGAATACAGGCATGGATTGAGAGGATACCATTCCATATCCAGGAGGTCATTCGACTAGAGGGTGGCAATGAGTACCACGAAGGCAGGGCAAAGAACCGCCGGGTGGGTATAGTGTCATCGCCAGGCCCTAGTACTGAATAGCTTCACTATTGCCAATTGAGTAACTAATAGAGATCTCTTTTGCTGTATTGCCCTCTGTCAAATGCGGGTGCATTGCAGGTGCATGGCAGTGGCTGATGTAGTGGCTTACAGCGCCTAGCAAATTTCAGGGGTCTTGGCACCCAGGGCGGTGAGCCCCTTTTTTTGGTAGCGACTTCCGTACGCCTGTTGTCTGAGCAGCCCCGAGTGTTACATTTCGGCTGCCATGTACACCCTTACAAGTCGGGAGTCGTTCCGTAGCTCCTACCAGGGCTCGTCTAGCTCTTAGGACCTATAAGGCCGAGGTATTGTCGTAAAGCATGCTGGAAGTATGGTCTAAAGAGGTTATATAAGGCGTCGTTGTCACCATGACCACACCATCCCTCAAGTCTAACCATGTATCGAAAGTATCGCGTCGGAGTCGCTTCGCGGGTCGGTATTTCGGTTCATCTAGGTCGATGCTGTCGTACTAAATCGCAGTTATCTTCCAGTGCTGTTCGAATGGCGAACCATTACGTAACGGATAGGCATGTAGAAAGCATGTAACTACAAAGTCAAGGATGACGTAGATATCTGAGTTGAGGGAGTCGACAGACCATTGGCAGCTGGTAAATCTGTGAAAGATGCGGCAGAATTCTGATGGGGTAGACTCCTGCTGACAGAGCATTTTGAGCGAATAGCAGCCCTGTAATTGCCCTGCCCGCGTAACGCCCCTGCCCGCGTAACGCCCTGCCCGCGTAACGCCCTGCCCGCGTAACGCCCTGCCCGCGTATCAATTCTGCCCTCCCCCCCCTATTATTGCCAATAGAAATAAAGAGCCTTAACTGATTTATGTGGTCAACTGGCTGGGCTGGGTTTTAAACTTGGGTCAACGGACAGATACTGAATATCGATTTTTAGAATAGCTAGTTACTCTCTATAGCAATAGAGCTATGTAATCATGTCCGCCTACCCGTCCCGGTTCCGTGAGTGTCTGAACACAAAGATGATCGACAGTGTGTAGGGCATCCAAAACCATGTCGAGCCCGAGCTCGTGTTTTGTTGGTTATATCTCATATAACAGATAACAGTGAAAATCTGCAAAATGCCAAATCGCAAAAGTGGTAGTTAATGTCCATTTTTGCCCCTATCGTCTTCCGTACAGCTTCCTAGCTTTCCACAGCTTACTGTGCCTGGAGCCCCTGCTCATTTTAACAGGACTAAACCTTCAGGTTCCTAACACGTATAGCCCCAAGCACACTTTGGTGAGAGTGTATCTTTCGATCATACCCGCACCACCGTCGGCACCTTATCTCGCCGTAGCCTTCTTCCCGGACACCTGTTTCTGCTGCTGACCGACGACGTTGGAACCGCTGCACCTGGGAGCAGGCCCCGGTGAAGTCTCGCTACCGGCTAATTTTCGATCATCCCTGGCAACCCTGCGGACATATGAAGATGCCAGTGCGGGAGGAGCTAGAGATTTCTTGACGGTCTTCACTGCATGGGGGGCTTGGGAAACAGGTATTGATTCAGTGGCCTGCGGCTTCTCGGTGATGCCAGTGGCAACTTTGCCGCAGGGACCAGGGTGAGTGGTGTTGGTGATTTTGGCGGCGCCGACGGCACCACCCTGGGAACCGGTGCCTGCGGCAGCTGGGTTGGCGACGCGCTCTTTTATAGTTTTGCCGGCGGTTGCGCCGTTAGCGCGGGGATCGACGGCCGAGCTGGAGATGGATCGTTGTTGGGCAGTGCCGCCGCTAAGAGACATCTTGGCCAGCGAGCTGCTCAGGGAAACGCTGTTCTTGGAGGGGCTGGAACGAACCGGTGTTTTACCAGTCTTGGTCACCGGATGACTTGAGGATTTGGAGCGCTGGCTAGAACTGCTGCGGCCGTCATAGTCAAACTGGGAGAAAAACTCCAGCCAGCTGTCGTAGATCGGAGTCGAAATCGAACTTGCGTTGTGCCCCCGATTACTACCACCCCCGTCACTGCCGCCGCTGCCGCCGTTTCCTCCGCGCCAGTTGTCTGGATATCGCGGCAATTGAGGCTCGGGTGTGGGTGGACGGGGGGGGATGGTGCCAAACCGCCATTGAATGCCCATCCTATCCAGAACATTCTGGCAGGAAGGCCTCTTACGACGTCCGCCTCTGCAAGGTATTACTTGGCCTGGTTGATTACTGCCGAATTTGCCGTAAATAACCATGCTCATGTCATCAAGCCAATGAACCGGCTGGCCAACTTCGGCAGCTACTGCCTTGAAACCTAACATTAAGTTAATGGCCAGGTCCTCGGCGTGGAGATCGCTGGCAAAGTTCATCTCTGGGCCCTTATCATCAAGTCCCCAGTGATAGCATTTGTCTCTCCACTCTGGGTGACCGCCGTTTGGGCCCCAGAGTCTACCATACCATCCAGTGATTCTGTCGTTCCTATCCCCCCTAGGGATTGTGCATATGGTGATAACGCTCTTGGTGTGGGAAAGATTGCCGTCCTCGTTTGGTTCCTGAAACAAGGCTACCAAGACTGCGGCCAAACAAGTGCCGGTGCTATCAGTCGAGGCATTGGGGAAGACCGAAACATGGTTGTAGAAACGTCGTGCGTATCCAAGAGCCTCCTGCCAGTCGACCCGCCATGGTACGACTGCCTTTTGCGTCCATGTCGTACGCCCCCTATCGCCTAGAGGCTGGATGTCTTGCCAATATGAACGTAATCCAGCCACCTCGGGCGGTGAGGATCCTGGGGAAGAATTTGGAGCCATGACGAGCTGGTTTTCTCGATATCTTGATTCAAGTGTCCGAGCCAAGAACCGAGCGATCAACCTTCAGTACCGTAAAGACCTGAAAAATGAATTGCGAGAAAGACCGACGTAAATGCAACTTCGCCTCCGGCGAGTGTCTGGGAAATGCGAAGGGAAGGAGTCAACGTTTTCGAAGTGTGCAAATTCTCGATCAGCAAGAGCGTGAGCGAGAGTTGAGGACACCAGAAGAGTAAGAGGTGTGCGTCTGTATGGTGATGTAGGAAAATTGAAAGCCAAACACCAGCGGATGGTCCGGCTTTATAAGTGATATCTATCGCATCGAAACCATGTCGACGACAGGTCTCGCCCCCTGAACATCATGGAGCTGCTCGATGGTCAAAACCATAGCGTGCCAGAACTTGAACATTGCAGCCCACGGCTGGGGCTGTTCTCAAAAAAATTCATCCGGCCACGGCCCTCGCTGAGACGAGGTCCGGTCTGCTTGAGAACGGTGCATATGTCTGAACGGCCCGGCCAACCGCAGGTCAGGGGCAAGCCATGCCGCACAGCTACCTATCTCGGTAACTTTGACTAAGGTGAGGTACCTTTCACTTAAAGACCTAGCAAGATTGGCCAGCCGTGCAACTACATATCCAGGTAGAGACTGTTTTAGCAGGTATCTTTCACTATTCTAATCGCTAAAGTAGGCGAGTTGCCTCTCTACATGAGATATATTGCTCGCATGTCATATTGGCACCTGCAGTGGTGGGTATTGCTTCCCAAATATGCATAGCTGCCATGTGTGCAATCTTGCAAGTCATCGCCATAACTATGTACTTGTTACTATTATTAGGATATCTGGTATTTACTCAGGTTCCTCACCTAGGTAGAGAACTAGGCAAGGACATAGCCGATTACTGAAAGGGCAAATAAGGCAACTCCGCGGCCGCCTCGTCCCAATCACGGCGCAGATGAAACGGTGGGTTGTAACTGACGAGGCGACGGCCATTGCCCAGGGGGCGAGTCGGCCGTCTTGTCCTAAAAAAAAAAAAAACCAACTGTAGCAGATCGGGCGAAGGACCCAAGACCCGGTGAAGGCAGCCACAATCGCCGCTGATTGGCTCCTGCTTGTTCAGCTACCCTCACTCTTTTGTGTTACGTGGAGCCATCAAACTCGGTCCGTACCGCCGGCCGGTTGGTTGGCTCTCATCTCTGTGGGTTAACTGTCGTCGGGTACTCCCCCACCTGGCCGTCTCGCCTGCAACCTCCAAGCACCTGGGCTTCCAGTCACCGTGCCATTCTTTCCGTCTCATCCTTATATGCACTATTCCTTGGTTTGCTTTAAAGAATGAATTAAATGAGTTGAAGCAACCGGCAAACGCGCAAAAACAAACGCCACAGTTTTTCGCCTTAAATCATCAGGCCAGTTAAAATTCGACAGGCATCACAACAACCAGTGGTTTGACAACTACCACCTGGTAGCTTGTCTCAACTGGATTAACTGTGACCATCAACACTGTGCCGCAACAACAGCCACCAACAATGTTGCAAGGCTTGGATAGGTCGCCGACCAGGCCATTCGACCTGCTACGCCTTCCCCCTCACCTCCGTCGTCGCATATACCTTTACCTAGGCGTGGCCCGGTTTGATAAGTATCCTAACACCTATTTTCTCGACGGCCACAAGGAATCGCGCTGGTGTGTGTCGTCTCGCGATCCGCCATCAGCAAGCAACTTCACCGGTCTGTTGCTGTCCTGCCGCGTCCTGTACGCCGAGGTAGCCGCCCTGCTATATTCGGCCAACCGATTCGTCATGCACTACCCGCACCACCGCTCCCTCAAACCTCTTCGCGCCCTTACGCCAACTTCGCTCGCCGCTCTGACCAGTTTGAAGATTGTTCTTAACGAGTCCTCCTGTCATAACCCTACCGATTCATCCACCTACCCACCTGGCGCTTGTTGTGACAACTTAGCCAAGTTTTGTACTCAATATCATGGTACAAAACATAACCGCCCACTGCTCGAGTCTCCCCTCGACACGGACTTCACATCGGCCAAACTGGCAGCCCAAGCCATGTTGGCTGAGTGGCAGGACACCGCCGCCTACCTATCGTCCCATGTCAATGCTGGACGTTTAGATCTCTGGTTGGTTTGCGACATCGATCCGAGGCATGACTACGCGCTCGAGGCAGGTCGGCTTGCCGTCGCCCCTCTTGCCCTCTTCGCACCTCTTAACCAATGCCATATACGGCTCAGCAAGCTCTATGACCGCCCTCTCCAGCAGATAGCTGAACAAGCTGTTTCACAAAACCACTATAATGGTTCGTCCCCGTGTCTTGTGCCCCCCCCGGCATGGTCACCCTTAGTCGATCTTCCAACCGAGCTACGGGTTCGCATTCTCCAGTATAGCGACCTGGTTACTCCTTGGAAGGAGGTGACATGGAGCAGAGAGCATCGCGGCTATCAACTATGTCGCCCACCTTGTATCAAATACCAAGGCGGATGCGCACCCCATATTCACCATGGTTGCCTCCTAAGCCGATGTAGACACTACGCTCAGGATGGGCTCCTATATAACCGGTCACATGGCTGTTTTTGCCGCCGTCGACATGGAGCCGCCTCGTCCACCTGTATCTGCTGGGCTCCGCCGTCCTCCCTGTTCCTCGTCTGCCGAGCCTTGTGCCGCGACGCTCAGTTCGTGTTCTTTTCCGAAAACCATTTTACCATTCGCGACTTTCACGCGGAGCTGCCCTTCGAGAACCTACGCCACCACGACACTTCCCCTATCGCGACTGACTACCCGTACAGGCGGCTTGCTGTCTCCAAGTTTCTCCGGGACGTTGTTCCTACGCACTGCCTGTCGAACCTCCGCTTTCTTGAGCTGCTATTACCCATCTACGTCACCCCCAAGTGTCTTGATAGGGACGCTCTAGAGCGGGAGTGGCGCGCCACTCTTGACTGGGTCCGCGACAAGATCAACCCGCCGGTCCTCACCATCCGTTGCGTCATGTTGTGCCCTTGTCCTTCAATCGACCCAACCGGCTTAGTAGACGACATCCTGGCCTTGAATGAGGACGAAGAAACGCGAGTTCTCAAGTCGCACACACGCACACTTTCCCCCCTGGAGAGTTTTACGAGGGACGTGGGCTTGGCCAGCTTCGACGTGCAGATTGCACACTACACATATCCAGGACCGGACAGGCAGCGGTACCTCCTCCAGCAGTTTAAAAAGATAGGGCAGTTCCCTGTAGAGAACTGGTGGATCAAGGACGATGATGATTTCCGCAATTCTAGCGACAAAATTGACCCGCGAGACGGCACCTGGCAGCGCTGGTTTGTGTTGTCTGAATATCACTAGTTAGAGATACGATAACCGAACTAGCACCTTGCTTGGTTTGAAAGGAAACGCCCGGGGGGTTTCTCCTCAGGTTTGAAAAAGATTATTGTACTTCTCTGGCAGCAGCTTGGATATCACGGAGCACTTCTCCTCTTGTGAGGGAATGTTGAATTCGGGAAACTGGTTTGCTAGGTATGTACCTACCAGGTACCAAGGGCCTTGGACCCGGCCAACCAGCACACAACGTTTCAGTCATGGGCTTGGCCACCTCACAAGCGTAATGGGCAACAATTTCAGAGGCTTGGAGCGGAGCATGTATGAGGCCGTACGGAAAGGAAGTTGAGCCGTGTTTCGGCCCTCGGGATACCCCGGGTCCGAAGACTAGCTGCTGCCGCTGAGATGAGTTTGGCAGGGCTGACCGCATTGGACCACAGGCGTGAGGAAAATGCCACAATGCCAGGGGAAAAACAGAAGATGTCAACAGAGAAGGGCCCGGAGCGGAGCCTACGATGTACAACCCACCTAACGCCCATGTAACTAGTAGGTAGACAGTCAATATGATCTGCATCTTCACTGCTCCCTCTACCTCTTTCGCGACTTGAGGTTGGTCAACAGGGTGTGGAGCGACCTTGAAGACGGTCCTCCAGGCATCAACTCGAGCCCTTCCTTAGCAGAGAATACTGACGCCCCTCAAATGAGGCTGCGGAGTGTGACATTACTGGTATCGAGACCGAGGCAGCATCCAGCTGAGACAAGTACTATAGAGCAAAATGTAGTGTTACCAGATTTGTATTAATCGATTGCCCGTGGTATATGGTAGCGAGCTATATTGAGTGTTGAGTCTGCCTTGTAGAGACTTTCTGGGCCCTGAGATTCGTCAGATTGGGTAGCAATCAATATCCAATATGGTTAAACGCCGCCATGCCGCAGGTACCGCAAAGGATTCCCAGGCGGCAAGTACATACGTTTTGCAGTAAGCAACGATTTCTATCTTGAGATTCCAAGAGCGATTGGCCCCAGATGCATGGTCTGCGCCAAAATCGATGGTAAGCCCGGAGCATCGCAAGCCCCGATGCAATTGTAGGTTTCAATAAACCTTCATCATTGAAAGTCTAGGCAAGTCAACGTCTTCATGGACAGCCTCAAGCAGGCGTCTCGGTCAATGGGCCGTAGTAAGTCGGACCATATACAGGTATGCTTCGTGTGACACAAGCAGCATCAAAATCTATATAAGACGTCGAGTTTGCCCTTTTACTGCCGTCCAAACAATACACCAGCCCTTCAACATCAGCAAGCACTTGAACTTGCCGCGCAAAGCAACTACTCTAATAACTTCTTGCCCTCTCAACTCAGTTTCATTATCATTGAATTCCAAAATGAAGGTTTCCACCCTCCTTGTCGCTGCCGTCAGCTACCTCGGCCTGGCCTCGGCCGCGGCCATCGCCAATCCCGACGGCGACGATGTCCTGGAAGCTCGGAACATCGAGCCACGCCGCTGCTTCAAAAGTGGTGCCAACTTTGCCAACCAACGGGCCAACGCCCGGGACGCGGCCGCGAAAGCCTGCAAGGGTCCCCTCAAGGGCAAATACTACAAGCGCGAGACTCGTGTCAGGTGCTACGGCATCGGCGGCGGCAAGCACGTCAAGCTCACCGTCGGCCTCACGGGCTCCAATGCCCCCGGTGAGCGCACGCTCGGCTACTCCGAATGCTACGACGGTCTACTCTCCGAGATCATGAATTGCGGCAAGGGCGGCGATACCACATACGGCAGATGGCGCTTCAGGTAAGTACCTAAACTACCTATCTCCTTCCTTTGTTTCAGGTTCTATTGGCCGTGACTGACCGTCCATATAGGGCTGATCCCAACGAGGGGTCATGCTAAATGTTACCAAGAGCCAGCTGTAAGGTGCTGAGCCTCGTATGGGCCTTGGTGACCCTCGACCAACCCTAATTTCTATGATGGGCTGAGCCCATGGATTGCTTGGCGATGCCGGCACCAAGACACTGATGTCATTCTGATAGCATCTGCGTAGCAGATGCTTACAAGGGATTCTTCTCTCTCTTGTCATCTAGCTTTCTCTCCTTCTCTCTTCATTAGAGTCAATCTAGTAACGTTAGTTGCTGCCACGCCTTGTGCACTACGCCAACGCGTAGCCTGTTACAGTCCCGGTTCTATGAGTGTCTAAAGCAAAGAGATAATTTAGAGTGTGTAGGGCATCCGAAACCATGTCGAGCCCGAGCTTGTGTTTGTTGGTTATATCTCACATAACAGATAACGCTAGAGTCAAGTTGTTCCTTACTTGGAACTTCTAGTCGTATCCCTTATTTCGCTGGTAACTATGCAACCTCGCTAAATTACACAACGCTAGCCTGCTTGCTTGCTCCTCTCCACTGACAGTTCTCGAACCGGTTACCAGGCCATCGAGAAGCCAATATACTTCGACTATAGTACTTTTTACTTCCTTTATTTGTTATCCCTCTTACCGTCTTCTACCATAGCAATAACGAGAATGTCGAAATTCTTCACCCTCTCGAGTCTCTTGGCAGTCTTTCGGCATCGATACGTTTAAATTTACATGCCACTTTGGGGTATTCTCGTGATAAAAGAAGAAAACCTCGCTAGACACCGTTCTTGGTCTTCGCTATAGCAAATGTAAATTTCGAGTTATACACTTTTGCTAGTACTTTACCGTTATATTTTTGATTGTTAAAAGTGAATTAGAACTCGATTGGCTTTGCCTTAGAAAGTCCCCTTATTAATCTGAAATGATTTTTAGAGGTACTTAGCTTTAGTGGACGCAGGCCGTCATCGTTGCTTGATATGTCTCTGTCTTATATGTCTCTGTCCGACCCGTTGTTATCTGACGTATCGGAAGAGTCGTCAATCGAGCTATGTGTTCGTCCACGCCTCTTCGTAGCCCTTTCCCATCTTCTCTCTTGTAGATCGTGCAAATCTTGTACTGTCCGGGTGAGAAGGTCGATGAGTCTCTTATTTGAATGTTGATGCTGATGAGATCGAGATGGAGGCAATAAGGTAGGTCGAGTGTCTGTACGTCCGTCCGAGAGCAGGCTATAAGGCAAACCTAAAGAAAACGTAGGTGTCTTGGCTGTGACGTTCTCGCCGCTGGGGCGTCGTATCAAGAATCTGTGCAAAACCGCGCTTCGCTCCTCAAGACCCTCTTTGGGAAAACCACAAGCAGTTTGCTTCAAGGAACTCAAGGACCTGAAGAAGGATTCACCCACTTGCGGACATTAGGCCCATTTTGTTAAGGTAGCCATCGCATGTACTCCGTACGGATCCTGTATATTCCACGTGGCTGGGCGGCCAGACTGAGAGAGGAATCAAGCAACTTTTACCCACTGTTTTTCAGACCTTTCTTCTATACCCTGACACGTTTACCAAATTGAAACTCGGGCCACCAAACGGTCCGTACAAGCTGCCTGCACATCCGTGCCTAAAACTTCGCCTGGATTCACGCCACATCACGCCACAACTCTAGCTACCCATTTGTCTAGCTAGGACGCTTGGCAGGGCTTAGTCGATTAAACCCTTACTTGGATGCCTTGGGGGCCTGTCTACAGCTCAATTTACAGGGTAAGTAAGAAGTCGTCCTTCCTCAGCTATATAACTACTAAGGAAGGAGTCCTTGAGTTTCTTGGTATCGGGGTTTCAAAGTCTGGCCCAGCGAAACAGGCAGAAGGCCTTTACAGCTCTTGGGGCATCCCTTGACTTGCCGTATACTCTTATCAGAAGGAAGGAAGCGGTAAGGACAAGAACACTACGCCAAGACCAGGAGGACAGCAAGTTTAGGGCTGAAGCCCGTGGCCGGCTGGTCAGACACGTCCGAGCCGTGTCGGAGCAAACGTCTGCGCGGGATCGTGACCTGGAAATAATGGGTATATGACGCCGCTAAGAAGCAACGAAGTGAGCAATGACCATGATAGATTCGTCAGTTGTATGTCACACGTCGGAGGAAAAAGGGAAGGAGGCTAGCCAGACATCGGGGTCAAAATGAGCGCTCAAAGAGAGGAGGAAGGTAGGGGGTGTGGAAGACTTCAATATACCTTTAATTCTATTGCTTGCTAGAGAACCCTTTCCACTACGCTCAGTGCCTCTGTGTACCTCTCAGAGCCCTTCAACTCACTAGGACCAATCCGGTCCTGAAACCTTGATGACGACCTTGTCAATAGCGATGGATACAGTTCGTATCTGGGTCTGCATGTATTCTTGCGCCCACCCATAGGCGCCGTCACCTGGGCGTTGGCCGCCCGGTCCGTTTGTTCAGCAACAGCTCAAATGAGGCCATACGTGCATCGGGACCCGACTGGATGAACGGCCACAGCGTCCGGTCTCTCACCGGCGGTGTGGCACGTTTGTAGTTGTTGCGAGTAGTGCATCATATATTGGCTCTGCTGTGGGCATATCCCACACTTGAAATCACCATCCTTTTCCACAGATCTGATTTTGACTGTTTACGTTGCTTCCCTTGCTCCGTCTGCATCAAGGAGCTAGTGAGCGGACACCGCTGTTGACTAACCTTGACCTGAAATGCGACCGACCGACCTTGGCCTGCAGGTGGCGTCGGGCGAGGTATAATTACAACTGTCGGATCAAACGGTGGTTTACGGGTGGCGTGTGCCACCAAAAAATGGGGATGCTGCAGGTCACCGTTTGATCAGGAGCTCTTGGGAAGGATAT
>MU857841.1:0-21882 GCA_033296725.1 Corynascus novoguineensis | reverse complement strand
ATCCGTGATCGGGGTATAGGCGTGCTGCCTTGTGTTCAACAAGGGAAGCAGCATCCGTCTCTAGAGCGGTATGGTTGCTTGTGGTGTGATTAGGAGCAGTTGCCTGTCCTGGCTGATACGTAGCCGAGACCCCGTTGGCCAATGGGGACAGCTTCGTAGAGGGAGCCGTACGTGAGATAGACAAAGGTACTGGCGGGCATCCTGAGCCACTTTTCTGCTGTTCGTCGCTCGACTCATCGTCGCTAGACTCATCGTCGTAAGACTCGTCGTCGTAAGTCTCACTATCGCTTGACTCATTGTCGCTCTCAATCTCGATCACGTTATTCGGTGGCATCCTGGCACCGCCGGATACATCGCCGCAGTCCAATAGGCCGGCACGTAAAGGCCGCGGCAGGCGGGTGCCGCCACCGGTAGCATGAGCGGTGGCATCATTGTGTCCTGCTCATGTTAGCAACCTGTCGTCCAGTCACGACGAGGATTCTAAGCCATACCTGTGCCAGCACTACTGTTGGATTTGAAGTTGTGCCAGTGACGCGCCCAGAGGCTGCCGAAGTCGAGCTCGTCAGACTCATCGTCGCTTGAAATATCGATCACGTCATTTTGCGGCATGTTGTTGTCGCTGCGCTGTGCACCGCCTACGTTAGACGGCGACGGCAGAGATGGCGATCGTAAAGATGTTCTAGAGACGGATAAGGAGGGGAATTTCGGAATCGGAAAATTGGGGCGTGGACGTTTAGGACTCGCCGCACTCGCTGCCACAAGGGGGATGGGACCCTTTTGGCAATCTGCTGCCATGGTGTTGCTCAGTGCGTCCGTGCTACAGAATTGCAGAATAGTTCACAAGCCCGTGACGGGAAACAACGTTAAGAAGAAGTATAGAGCGAACTGAGGCCATCTTTGCGCTGCTGAGAACTAGGAGAACAAGCGAAATATATACGCCTACGCTCGGACTCGGTAACCAAGCAGGAGACGAGCTGAACCCAGCAGAACTCAGCCTCCCACTACCTATAGGCTCCACCAATTGCAACGTGCTAGGCTATGAAGGGCCTCGTTGCACACCCAACCTCGGGCACCCTGCCGGCTCGGCCGCTGTGATAGCTGCATGAACCGCTCCTTCCTCTTCGTCGTCACAGGCAGCCGAATCACCTCGCGAGGCAGAGGACCCCTCACCGAGCTGCCAGACACGTAAACGCTAACCTCGCGCCGTCGGCCTTCCCGACGGCCACGTCTGCCTCGCTGTCAATACGACGACAACAAGGATCGCCTATCATACGGCGTCGCTTCACGCCGGAAAAGGCAGCTTCCGCAGGATGTTGTCGGAGCCACGAATCACAACCTGACCTGACACTATGATCCGCCGCATCTCGTTAGGGGTTACTCAGCAGGGCGGCTCGGATCAGGCAGTACACGCCTCGTCCCTTCCTCTTACGACGATCCGTGACCTCCTTTCTACACGACCAGGCTCCTCATCCCTGTTGTCACATTCCTGGCGCTACCAGCAGCAAGAAATAGGGGGCACCGAGCTGCTTGATACGCGCTGTAGTCCCGTCCCTTTGCCGTCCCGCTCTAGCTGAAGCGATGACAACGAATCATCTGTCGTAACGCAGGTTCCCAGGCCCGTTGTCAGCCCTTCATCCTGCGGCGTGACTCGTAAACTGCCCTCATGGCCGGGAAGGCCATGTATGTCGAGTCCGCCTCGTCACATCCGCAGTTAGGCCCGCGCTGCAACCATCCCTAGAGGACTCTTCCCGGTTGGATCGCCCCTGACCGAGGCATCATTGTCGTGTCGGCTCAGCCCCAGCGAGCCGCCCGCAGAGGCCACGTCATGTCGAGTTCCCCCGTCCCCTCCGCAGTTGGCCCCGCGCTGCGACATTCCTTAGAGGACTTTTCCCGGTTGGATCGCCCTTGACGGAGCTCAGCCCTCGCGAGCCGCCCGCAGAGCCGGAGAAGCCATGTCATGTCGAGTCTGCCTTATCCCCTCCCCAGTTGGGCCCGCGCCGCAACCTTCCCTCGAGGGCTCTGCTGGTTGGATCGCCCCTGACCAAGGCTCATCTCCGTGTCGGCTCAGCGCCCGCGACCTGCCCGCAGAGCCGGAGAGGCCATGTCATGTCGAGTCCGCCGCAGCCCCTCTCTAGTTCCGCTGCGACCTACGCTGAGGACCCTTCTAATCGGATCACCTAGCTAAGCCGAGCGCTCATGATCGCCAGCTCCCGCCCACCTGAACCTGTCTGCGGCCGCCGGAGTTACGGTGTGATCCGATCTAACCCGAGACACCAAGCTGCCTTTCTATAAAAGCCTGGAAATTGCGATTTCTAGAGGGCCGCTCACCAAAAAGCACCAATCCGTGTTGGAAGGCTTCCGCCTTGAGCATTTCAAAGTCGACACCGGCGGTGCCGAGCTCGAGCGTGGCAAGTGGATGAAGGGCCTCCCGAGCCTGATCACGAGCGGTAAGCGGCGGACACGTTAGCAACAGCAACGAGTTGTGACACCCCGGCACGTAAAGGTATATGCTATATGCCTATTATTCATTATATACTAACGTCACGTTTAGTTCGATAAATAGGGGCTCTATTTTTATAAATTGGCGGGAGTGAAACTCGTATGGCACCATTTTCAGGACGTCGAAATCGCCGAAGTCGCCGACGGTACTAAGATGTTGATGGGGCGCTCTTCTTTCTACTATTGTTGACTCTACACAAGAATGATGCTGGTTTCTGGCCCTTAGAATAGTAGGACGATGTTCTCTAAGTTCTGTCCGGAGCGTAAGGAGTTCAACGCGGAAAGCTAGTCATTTACCGTTTAAGTACGCGAAGGTAGTGGCGGGTGAAAACGAGGAGAGAGAGGATTGTTGTCGACTTGGGAAGATGTCGGATTTCACTTGTTTTCTTTGTCTGATTTGAGGCTCTGTAGCCTGACGCTTATCTTGGAGCTTCGGCTCGAACAGAGCCTACGCGCCCAAGGGTCTTTCCGTGGAAAGGGGGTACACTTGCTGATCCCCTTGGTGCTGACAGCGTCAACCATGAAATATAAGATGCTGATTCAATACATTGGTGGGCCACGAGGAGATAGGGATCTCTACGTGGGAACTACAGGTTGTTTTGGTGGCAATCCCGCAACGGAGCGACCGTTAGGACGGTTCAGGGGTAAGTAAACAAAGTCACGTGAAGTCTCCTGAGCGGCCTTGGATTGAAGAACAAAGTGAGGGCTACTTATCGCGGTCCAATTGGAGAAAATGGGGGGTCAAGTAGGGCCGGACAGATAAATTAGACAACGGCACGGCTATCCCTCGTCAACTGATCTTGGCTTGTCTTTTTGTGCTTCGCGGGACCAGGGGCTGTAGCCCACAAACCGCGCGCGCGTGGAGCATCCTACCAATCAGAAATCGGCTAACAAACAGCTCGGGAAGTAGGCGTGGGCAGGTTGTGAAAGGCGGCCCTTGTGCTAAGCAGTCACATAGCTGGTTCGCCCTGCCTTATAAGGCTCTCGGTTTGACGGACAGCAATGGCGGTTGGTATGAGTGGGGCTGAGCCCCACAGCCGCGGCTTTACCTCAGGTGGGGCATCAGCTGTGACGAGGGGCTCCTATAGCGCTTATTTAGCCAATCACCTCCAGTGCCGTTCTGTCGGGACCACACTCTGTCGATCAACCAAACCCTAATTCGCCGATGATCACCAAGGGCTTCTCGCCCTCATATGCCCGACTGTACTCATATGTTCTTCGAACTCAATTCTGGGAGTCTCGATGAACATGCTAGCCCAATCCTGTCGGCCGCCAATGACTGCTTTCCAGATGCCGACTTACGAGTTGGTCGGGTGGTATACGCCTCTGGTCGTGATGCTGGCGGCTGTCGAAATGGCGATACCGTAGTGAGAGGTATTACCATACGTGATTCATAACGGTTTTTCTTAGCATGATTGGCAATGAAATGGATTGAATTTGCACTAAATATAGGTTCATATCTTATCTAACTAAAGTGTAAGGTCAATTGGATTGTCGCGGCTGCTCCCTTACCACCAATAGCTAGCTGCTCGTTGTCTCTGTCTACCAGGAACTCTGATCTAAAGTCCGGTAAGTACGGCTTGGCAATTCCAAGAACATAGTCGTATACTTGCCTTTTGTTATTCTCACCGCCAAATGCCGACTAGCGCTTTACCAAATCCTCTACCCAGGCGTCGTAGTCCCACTCAACCCAGTAATCGATCACGCCGTCCCAGCTCTTGGCTGGTTCAGTACGGTCCACAAACACCACTTTCCCAGTACGCCGTTTGTGAATGACCTTCGCGAAGTCTCTTATAAGGAGCTAAACGCCGTACGTCGTGAGGCTCGTTCCCATGATGAGAAGAACGTCCGGACGAAGTGACTGGTCATGCGATGCGATGGCGGAGATCGCCTCAGCTCGGGGGTCCTGTTCATCGTAAAGCACGATGTCAGGTCGAAGCTTCCCGATCGCGGTTACGCGTTTCCTTTTTGCCTTCTTGTCGTCGGAGATCTTGGTACATCCTGGGCAGGGGGGCTCCGGGCCTGAAGGACTCTCCATTTCTCGGCCACCCTCATGCCAGCTAAAAGTGACCAGACAGTTAGAACATCGAAGGCGGTAGAGAGATCTATGGAGAAGAACATATTCGACGCCTCTATTATCGTCTTGGTGTCGTCGTTCGTGGCCGATTGGGTGAACGCGTTTTAGCCGGGACGTACAGAAACGAGATCGACTTCCCAGGCCCTTTAGTATATCTGTCGAGAGGCCAACCATCTCTTCGAGGCAGTCGATGTTTTGGGAACCAACTTGCCAGAATCGCGCAAGTTACGGATAAAATGGTGTGTTCTTATCGGATTGGCGTTCTTAGCGTCCCGACACATGTCGGCAATACGCCTATAGAAGAGAGACCTGCTCTCCGGATTGAAGAGGACAGACGAATAGAAAAGATGACGATCAACTAAGGAATAAATGCCTGTTTTTGATCGAAAGTCCTAAGTCTGGTAAGAGATATATATAAGAAGAGCTCGTAATACTTACAGGAATGCCTACATTCGTACTGATGCCAGCCCCCATGACCGTCACGATCTTGGATACAGCACCGAGGAAGTTAGCGACGATTTACAGGTAGTGATGGTCGTTCGGCCACACGTAGGTAATAGTCATCTTGAACCGAGATAGCAGTAAACAGCAGGTGATGATCAAGAATAGAAACTGGAGGAGGACGGCGCGTAGAGAGGTTTATATACCCGGAGCTCCACGCGCCTAAGCCTTAGGCCTCGCTATAGCCGCGGGTCAGCGCCTGAAGGCTGCCATCCTACAAAACCGATATCGTGGATAGATGCATAACGACGTCTCGTGGTCGTCGGAGGCGAGCGACGCATTCTTTTCGCGTGGACGGAGCAGATAGCCTGACCAACAAGTGGCTGCGTAGGGCACTCAGCCCCGGTATCCGAGAGCCAGCTGAGAGCAGTAGTCGAGATACCTCCGGGCGAGTTCCTTCTTAGGGGTAGTAAACAAATGTATCTGGTTGCCTGGAAACCAAAAGGGGGCCGTATCCAGCGATGGCAAAAACCTTATTAGAGAATGATCGCATCTACCTCTCTACGTAGGCTACCTCAAGAAAAATCTAAGCATATAGTCCGTTGTCTACGCTTTCTCACCTCCCGCCGTTCGGAAACACAACTTTCCGCAACCCAGGGCAGCATCAGTTGGTAACACTACGTAAAGTCTCACTCTTTATGCTGCCCTGGCTATATTAGCTCCTCCGTACTCGGCCACGACGACTTTGCCCTCGCTCATCCCATGGACTGACCTCACCACCAGGGCGATGTGACCAGCTACGGAAGAACCCACTTCCGATCAACAACAACTTGACGCAGGGCACACCAGCACGTGCGACCTGTCCGGCTCCTGACGGCTATTTAGTCCGCCTGAATCCCCCTCCTTCTGGTTTCTCGGCTTCTCCTTCTTTCTTCCTCAACCTGACGACTTTCTCCTTCGCCTCCCAACCACATTCCCGCATCGGCTACCACTTTCATACCGGACACGATGGAGTCTTACGGCCCCCCCAGCCCCGGCGACATCCATCCCCCCCGGGACCCCAAATCCCATCAAGGAGTCAATATCGGCCTGACCATTGAAGATCCATCTCCTAGTCCACCTGCCACCCGATCTCAGACCACGGCGCCTGGCCGCGAAGAGCGCAGAAAAGAAACCCTTGAAAAGCTCAAGACAGCTGATGTCATTGACCTGACCAGCGATCCTCCGGCATCCCGCCATAGAGCGGAATGCGCGGGAGATTCTTGCCGCCAGGGTCACGGATGTCTCAGGCACCCCAGGCTGTCTGCAATATACCGCCAGCTTAGAGAGATCAACAACAACACCCCTCCCAGTCCGGTTGTCACCCAACGTCTCTGAGACTGGTGTTGAAGGACGGCCTCTATGCGGACGACAATGGCGGGATCGATCCTCACCTCCTCACCGAGGTTGTCCTTAAGCCTATGATCGGGTATCCTGTCAGCTTTCATTTGTTCCGTGACTCTCGAGATGGGTCACTGGGAAATACGGAGAAGACGAAACTGGAATAATTTCACTTGATCTCAGAGAGGTGGAGGCTATGATCCAGCAGGAACCGAGGGTGGGTGGGTTTTTGGCCTATATTTGGTCTCCTGAGTAGTTAGTTCTGCAGCCACTCTGATCCAGCAAGGGGGAGGGGGAAATGTGTTTGTTGACTGCGTGCTTCTTAAGTAACAGTTCCGTAGTCAGTCTAGTCTATGGGTGATGTGAACAATTTGATGTCATCGTTCCGTTCAATATCCTCAAATTTTGAGCCAGTTATGTAGTTCTCCAGTCACTTAGCCACGGTATTGAGCCCTCAGCCGCCATCAGCCCTCCTGAGACAAGTATACACCTATGCTAAGAGTCCGCTCCCTCAACGGGTCAGAGGGGAGGACGCGTTGGCTTAACGGCTTCTTGCGCCTGCTTCTTGCTGGAGAAGGGTGCAGACGTCAAATGTACAGGATGGCTATTATGGCAACGCTCCTTTATATTCCAACTTTCCAGTTCGATCTCTGAAGGCAGAACATCGCTGTTTAACACAACTTCGGGGGGATCTAAGCATTTTGGTCTTCACGTCCTCCTTTGTCTCATCTGTATACTCTTCTTCCCTCCCCGTCCTCTCGGCTTCCCTCCACGACGTCTCACGGAGGCATATATGAGAGAGGGGGACAACAACAACGTACATCGGCAGCAATTGACGCAGTGATCCGCAACCGCCTATTGAGAATTGAGTGAACGTAGGTGCAACCGTTCTGGTCTAACCAGATAGGGGTCATGTTTCGTTTGCAGCATCTGGGCGATCTCCTTGTGGCCTCTATAGGAAGCGGCGTAGAGAGCGTTGCCATGATAGCCTGCACTGGTCGTCAGTTAGCTTTCGCTCATTGAATAATACGATTTTGGAGGAGTATTGGCCTGGCATACTCACTGAGCGCCATGCCCAGGTTCTTGCTCCTCGAGCAAGCGCTGATATTGCCCTGCGGGGACTTTGCTGGTTGCTGGACTTGCTTGGCCTTCGTGGTGTACTCTGCATTGTCTGTGCAGAAACCACCACTCTGGTATCCCGTAGTAAGGCAGAGCAAGCCATGTCAGTGTATGTGCATCTATGTCGGACGGAAGAGAAGTCGCAACTCTGGCCACACAATGCCCTCCCATTCTCATTGACAAGAACCGAAGCCATACTCTTTGTGACGCCCCTACTTCCAGAGGACAGCCCAGAGAGTCGAGTCGAATTTGGCCAACAAAGGACGTGGCACGTGCATTGGAGTCGTGAAGGAGTAGACTGATGCTGACCGACGTTCCTGCTACTTGGTGCAGTGATGGAGTTACTGTGGTGACGCCGTCGAGAGCAGCCGACGTATAATAGTAGAATTCTTGATAAAGTGTTGGAGAGAATGACGGCGGTGTTGGGAGTGTAGGGCGCTGGCTATTTGGCGTTGGTGAGGGAGTCTCGAAGCCCAAGAGATAGATGCCGGCCGAGGAAGTGTTATAGAAGATTCGGCTAGTTTGTTTGCCTGGCCGCTTGGCCATACTCCCATAAGCGCGATACGGCCTTTGTTGGTTTTGAACTACTAGGTGTTAACGTTGCGCATTGCTAGGAGATGAAGATATACCACCAAGCTGGTGTTCTGGAGAAGACTGTTTTCACAGTGCTTCCATATCTCTACTACAGCCTCGTCTCTATCGACCGGCATGTATTGCCAAACTGCGTGGAAGCTCGGGTTCGATTGGTAGAATGTCGTATTTTCCCCTGGAATGTGGGCGTGGACTGATAGGAAGCGGTGGGAGTGGTGAACGGAATAGCCGACAATGGCAGGGTCGTTACAGTTGAATGCAGACATCCTGATCACTTCGGGATTTTCGTGATATCTTTCGAGATCAACAAAACGCATTTCCTTGGTAGGAAGCTGGGGCAAGGGCCACAATACAGACGTAGCAGACTTAGTTTCACGTGTCAGTGTACGTAACTTTATTTGCGTAAGACGATCTTCTTGTATTCGGCTGAGGAACTGCAAATATTCAGCACTCTGTCGATGGGTCTGGGTGTCACACGCTTTGCCTGACTGCTATGTATATAGCTAGGGTTAGGGTTGCACTGCCCGACGTCAGTGCTTCGGTCGGGACTGCATGTCCTGCAGCCCTGCCCGCCCCACAGTTACGATCCTTCGCGCAACCACATCAATACGATTGCACACCCAAGGTCACTTCCCATCACACTGGGCCCGGCACGTCGGTCTCGGAGGGTAGGGCGGGGGATGCCGAATTCCTGGGCAAGGCTCCGCAAGGACCGCTTGCCCTGGTCGTATTGGGCGATAAGATCGTGGCTCGGCCTGGATATCTTGTTCCGAATAAGTCATCTTGAATAGTTGATACTGCATTCAAAAAATGGTGTTGTTTGGCCAAAGATTGACCGAGGGGGTGGGCGGAATGGGGGGGTCCCGACTTAGCGGATTGGGTGCTGCTATCACGGAACCTCTTGTATAAAACACCGCGACGAGCCTGCTACCCCAATGCTGCAACACAACCTGCTCCCATACCGTACATCAACCTCCCCTAGGGACACTATCAAGAACCTGGCCTTGTTTCGGCGCAGCGATAGTCCCATCACCCCACGAGGACATCCCAGCTCGCGTAACATCCAGGCCTACTCGTTGAGTCCAAGCACTCAGATGACCGATTTTCAATCTCGTCTTTCAAGGTCTCCAACTCATGCTCATTCGTTATATCACTGGGAAGAGGGCGGGAGAGTTCAAAATCGATAGCAACGATCTTTTCCCCAACACGAAGAAAGTTGTGGAGCTGTGGATCCCTATGAACAACACCGTTGTCCGTAAGCAGCTTGTACATGTCCTTGAGATCCTCGAGAAGGCGAGGATTCCTTAGCTCCTCAGCTGGAAGACTGTGCAGCGATACTCCTTCAACTTTTTCCAGAAGGAGACCAGGAATCGGCCGCTTGCTCATCTGGTATCTGCTCTGCTCATGGTCGTAGCTGGCGACCTCGCCAAACATACGTGGGATGCAGTGGCCCTGGAGCGGTCGAAGATGCTGGTATGTCGCTATTTCGTTTTCGAAGCCATCGGCCTTCTGGGGGTTTCGCTCTTTTAGAATGACAGTTGTCGGCAAGAACCACTCTGGGAGCAATCGCTGTAGCCAGGAGCGAACGAGCTGTGGCGTCCAGGACAACAACCAGCAGGCAATTGGATTCGGCGGGACATCCAAGAGAAAGACATGCCGATTCGCGTAGATTCGTTTTGCAGGTGCTCGAAAACGTCGGAAGCCAAACTGTATGTCCTATAGAACTAGGATCAATAATAGCAACTACAAGCCTTTGGAAGTTAGAGCTTATACCTTGAACTCGTAGTTTTCATCGTCTTCCATCTTGGAGCAACGGACAGCGTTAGGGTTAGGGTATAGTGATAGAGCAGGATCAAGTCGGAACGCAGGAAAACTGAGAGAGATGGAATTGGTTCAAGGCTTATATAAGGAGAGAGGGGTAGCACAAGCAAACAAGTGGGATCCACTTTCCAGGCACCAAAACTAAATTAGTCGAAAGCCGCCGATGTCACAACTCGAGGCTGACAGTATCCCAAACAGGCTGACCATTCAGGTCCAAAACAGGGTTTCCATCCACATAAGCCCAGAACCATGCGCCATACGGATTAAATATCCGTATATAGCCATTAGGATGTACTCCGTGCTCGTTGTCATTCCCATCAACCCAGTAAGGATCCCCTGACCACCATCTGAATTTGCGAACATAACCATCCAAGGTCACTGACAGGGCTGCGGCAGCTTGCATTCTCCGAATCTGATGGGTCACTGTCCGGAAGAGGCCGTACCGCAATGTTTCACAGGTGCGTGAGAAAATAAGGCCAGTGACCGGGCAGTTTTGCTGCTTGATTTGCGCAACAGTTTCAGCCTGAAACACAAGGATCAGGAGGTGCCGGCCGTCAAATACCGATGCAGCGAAGCATTTGTATTTATGGCAGTATCTATCATTATATCTGTCAGCAAGTTTCTCCTATCTATTATAGGATTGTTGCACTTACCCTCTCAACTCCTTTCCTAGGCGAACACGATTGTTATCTGCTTGCATGTCGCCTTTCCACCTTGCGGGGTTGATCATCTTATGCTTTTTGAGCTCCCCTATCATAAGGCAACAGGCTCCGTGTCCCCAAGTGAAGTCAATGGTCTGCGAGACTTGGGTTGAGCCAAGAGGTCCTGATTCTGACCGTTGGACTATGAATGGCGTGCCATGGGCGGTTTGGAAGGCGAGCTGGATGGGGTGTGAGACATGGGTGTAGAATGTCCTGACACTGTCGCCCTCTTTCTGGAACCATTCGATAGTTCCATTCAAAGGGTTCACGTCCCTGTTTAGGAGCTGGGCGTCCAAAGCGTCTTCGTCCCCGAACACGGTGTTGATGGTGTCTAGGTTAGGGTTTTCGTGGAGTGTAAGAGCTGGTCGTCGGACCTCATGATATGCCTCCGTCCAGTTCTTCTGGGACAGAGTGGGTTCGCCGGCTCCCGGTAGTGTTTGAAATGTAGCAGTGCCAGCTGGCAAAGCAGGCTGAAGCAAAAGGTCCCTCAAAATGACCATGTTGAAGCAAAGGGTGATAGTGATGATGATAAATTGAAGTGAGCTGGGTCTGGCTTGTCGAGAACAAGAGACAGGTATGAAAGCGAATAGAGGAGACTGGCCAGACTTAAATATTCTACCTGCAAGGCTTATGAATGCAAGAACGGCGGAATCAAGCAATTGGAGCAAAGGCTAACGGGGAAGAGAGCCTGACCACATACGCGACCAGAACATTTGTTGAATTGGCAACAGTTGCAGGCACTGGGTTGCAGCGGCTGTTGTCTGCCACTGATGACCCTGACATCAGGTTCGTGGATGTCCAGTGTGTGGCACTTATTAGTTGCGGCTTAGTGTGTCCCGAAATAGTGGCCTCAAAACATCTTCAGTGCTACGCCAAGCAGCCCGATTGGTTGGCTCAGTGATTGGCTGATAGCGTGCTTCCTACCTCACCGACTTTGAACCTCGCCCGTCCGTGCTCACACGTTTGTGGCTTCGAAACTCTCCCACCCCGCTCTTGACTTCGAATCTTGCCTTGGCCGCCTTGGGACGCATCATGTCTATCAATTTGCAAGGTGTCTTTGTGACAGAGAGCATGATTGGTAGAGGGCATGATGGAGTCCATCAGGCAGACCCGTCCAAAACCGACAACCGTCCACAATCGACCAATAGAATGGGAAGTATTCCGTGGAAGCCAGCGGCGCGTGGGGTGGCTGACGGCCTGTTATGCAGCCATGTGGGGAAATAAGAGGGGAAAGGGACCCATCGTCCAAAATCGACAACAGTCAAAACACCAGCCGCTCATGTAAATCGGCCCATCTCGAATCAACCACCATCCAAATCGATCATCATCCAAAATTGACCACCATGCAAAATCAGCCATCTAAAATCGACCTTGAAACCTTTGTGAAGGATGGGCGACGTCATCCCGAACCGAGTTGTCGTCACTTAGCTACCCATCGGAACAACTATTTGGACATTTCATTTGGTGAACTGATCACTCTGCCACTTTACACGACCCTGATCGACTTGCAACGCTTAGCTCCTAGGGAGGTCAAGCATCTCGCCAAAATAACATCTGCGAGGTACAACGGAGACTTTGTCAAGGCCCTCGCGAAATACTGCAAGGGTCTTGACACTCTCCAACGAGCTGCGGCTCTATTCGGTGCTGCTAACCTACCCCCATCTTTCCGTTTCTCAAACTAACATCGCAAAGTAGAAGGCGCGATACATCTTGTGGAATCCACCTCGGTCCCTGCGCAAACGACCGCTGAGGAAAGGGAACAGTGGGTCTCGGTTTCCCACGTGCAGCTACATTGGTTGCAACATTGCAGCAGCAAGGCGAATGATGGAGACGCGCACCCTCATAACTCGTCAGTTAATGAAAGTGAACTCACGGCGATCGTGGCCGATGTGGGCAAAGTAGAGGGCATTTTCGGGCCCTTTCTACGCACTGGTCTCAAGACAAGTTGGGTGAGGAAGAAAGAGAGAGGAAGGCGGTTGACCGGAGCCGTCCGCCTGCACATGGCTCCTGTAATGGGCAAGGATTTCAGACTCGAAGTCTGGATTGGGTTTTGCGCTGGTCAAACGATATCACAACTGATATCAACTGGTGACGACCTCCGGGACATTCTCGGTGATTACCTTCATGCGGCGACAGAATCTAGCGAGACCAAACCTTCGGTGCGACTGACATGGACTGATATGGATTGCAAATTGGATTTGATGTTGGGTTTTGCAGAGGGCCGCAGGATACACGATACTTTATTTCCTTTTAGACGTTCTTCGTCACCAATTTAACCGTTGCCTTCATCACCAACACCTTACTACCTGGAGGAACGGGCACATCCTCTTGTTCCGGATCCGTTTTCTGGGACCTGCCACTTTGAGCGGCGACGAGCACACTCCCTGTTCCAGCCTTCCATGATAACGACCTCTCATGCTCAACGGGGGGGAACATATGGTAGTCGATGTATTCGTAATCTCCACCGATGGTCTGATTGCCCTGTTCATTCTAGTTAGTGAAGGGCTGGTTTAAGAGCGCTGGGCGCTTACGTCAGGCATTGGCAAGAGAGAGCAGTAGCTCGGTATGCGCCAGAGTCCAGTGGTCAAACGGTGTTGGGAGAAAAAAAATTGATGAGTGTTGAAGGGGATCGCGTGTTGGATTTGGAGATACTGGTGTTCATCGATGAGGTCAAATAGCGAAAGTTGGGCGAGGCCCGATTGCAAATGGTCTGGCGGGAGCTATGGACGCGATGCAGACCAAAATTCGGAGGGGCACGAGGGGAGGGTCGTCTTGGGCGATGACGTGAAGGCCCAACGGACAAGTTGGACTTTGCTGCGGGGTCGGATTTTGCCGCCGATTTCCTTCGTCACCCGGCGCCCATCCGAAATTAATCGGGCGGAGTCACAAAGAGATATGGAGCTTTGCCTGATTGGCTAGAATAGTTCGATTTGGATTGGCGAAGAGAGATCGAGGGCGACCAGTTGCAGCTCTCTGGGAGTGCGGCATCGGCCACCTCATCCGGGTGACAGGGCCCGAGTGATTTTTTCAGAGATGATCCCGCACGCGGACATTGGCTGAGAACCTCGGCTGCAATTTGGGATTGGACACGAACCAACGCGGCCTGATGGCTTAGCCGACATGCCGTCTAGAACGCTTTGGGCAGTCGACTTTGCATAACGGTCGTTTTTGGATGATGGTCGCTTTTGGATGATAGTCGGTCTTGGACTGTGGTCTTCATTGGAAGGTCATCTGTCTTGGACAGGCCTGCTGAATCACGGACGTTGGTTCGCGGAGATCGCTCCACGATGTAGATGCATGGTTGAGACAACGATATGTCGACCCGCAATCCATGTCCGCATATGCGTCTCTCCAGTTTCGGTTTCCGGGGAGAACTGGCTGAAGTACTCACGGCATCTTAGTGGTCAATGGCTTTCTTCTGGTGTATTGGTAAGGTCAACGAACCCGGTCCTGCATGATCGGCACGATGTGAATGTCGAGGAAGGTGTGAAAGGAGACTCTCGGCGGCAGACACAGGGAATAGGCAGAGCATCCAACAGACGGGTTTCGCTCCAGGACGTCTGTTCACTCTCGTCCGCCGTCTAACCAGCTCAAATCTGAGCTCGCCGGCCGACAGGTATAAGAATATCCCTTTCCCCTTCAACAGCTCTAGCATCACCACTACCCTCATCCTGTCCACCTGCTCACCTCATTCAGCCCGTTGCTCTCACTCTTCAAAAACCTCCAAGCTGTATGTGTAAGATTGACCCCCAGGGAATGCTCTCTGACCATCCATAGGAACTCCAACCATGTCGGATATGAACGGAAACGATGAGAAGTCCGGTCATGGAACCCCTCCAGACTCCCCTGTGAGTTTCCCTTGAGCTAGCTGACCAAGACTGTGCTAACAAGAGAGCCGAGCAGGTCAACCCTCCAAGTGAGCCGACCGCGGACCCCAACGAAGATCGAGACAAGGCCGTTCCCGAGGCCGGGGATATCTTGATCTGTCTAGACGATGTCAAAGAACCGCCAACCCCTCCGGTCGGTTTCCTTCAAGCCACCTGACCGAGACTGGACTAACAGAGGATCGAGCAGGCCAAGCCGGCCAATCCGGTTTCAAATCCCGCCGGCGGCATTGGAGGTAACTGCTCTGACCAGGGCCCGTCCTCCAGTTCCCCGGTAAGTACGGGTATCCCAGTGCCGGGTGTTTGGCTAATACAAGGGCAGGCTGAGGACAAAACTACACCGGACACAAAAGATCCGCCTCCAGGTCCTGCTAGCGGCGATGGAGGAGACAATCGCGTTGGACAAGATCACTTCATGAGGGAGATCCTGGAGGATTGAATATTCATTAACGCCCTGCTAAAACACAGTAGTAGAAAATGGTAATTTCACTAGCTGTTGGTGATGCCTATGAAGCCCATTTGAAGCGTAGCATCCCGAATTTGTGTCCAATGGCCGAGTGATGTACGGCCATGCCGGTCGAAAACAGAGAGCTATGGCGGAGGCTGCATGGAGTTTTGGTGACGCACGTACGGTGTTCAATGGCCATCTGTGAAGCTGGTGATGAGGGCATTCCTGCGTATGGACTGGTCCACCCTGGTGGTCCCCCCTGGTCGTCCTGAACACCCACAGCAGGTATAAGAACGCCTCCTCCCCCCAATCAATTCTATCACCACCGCTGCCATAACGACTATGCCCCGGTCTTGTCCTCGGCTCATACAGCACTAGCAAGCAAGCTTCTACGACACCGACCTGTCAAGATCTGGACTCTTTAAAATTACTTCTCAGGTACGAGGACCCAGCAGTCCCCCAAGGCTAATAAGCTCTTCGTGTGCTGATATCGAACGAGTTACCACGACACCAGCCCGCCTTCGTTCAGTACTCTATAGTTCTCGACACGTTAGTCAAGATGGCACTCGCCAGTCCCGCCCACTGCACACACTCATTCGTCATGGTCAAGTTGGACAACACGCTGATCCAATGGACCTGCCACATCTGCTATTGCAGCACCTTCTGGTTCACCTGGGAATGTCGATATTGTCTGTTGCACACGTGCAAAAACTGTATGGACAAAGTCCAAACCGGGCGCTGTCTCCGTGACTAAGGGGGACAAAACTCTCATCTAGTGGACATGCAGGACTGCTACTATGGTCTATTTTGGTTTATCTGGAAATTCTGGTACTGCAAGTTCCACGCCTACAGGGTTTGCATGTTGTAGTTAACATATAACATAGCGAGAATGAGCTGCCCGTCGGCTGGCAACTTTATCCTTTTTTACGGACATATACTACCATGTACTTCTCTCTCCTAAAACAAATAGTAGGTAAATTTATCTAACTTTTGTCGGTAGACAACAACTTGCCGTCAGCATAATATTCGTGACATCCTGGCACCTGAGCCGGCGACATCCTGACTTGGTGTGAGCCTGCTAAATGCCGGGCCGAGCTAGCCGGGCCAAGCTAGCGGAGCCGTTTTTATTCGGGTTGTCCGCTTGGAGATCCAACCAATTAGAAGAGGGGCGGCGGCTGTAAATTTAATGATCGGTCAGTTGCTCCACAGTCAAAACTCCGCATATTGGGCATCAAACAACATCTTTAGACGTCATCCGTCGCTTCACTTCCCATAGCTACAGGGACGGACAATATGGCGACGCCGAAATACAGGTTCATTCCTCTCCCCTATATGCAGGAGGTGGCAGCGCGATTAGCAAGCGAAACCCCAACGCTTATAAGGGGATCGCTGTACACCTACCGTCTACCTTTACTATCGGAGAAGATCCGCCCAATTATCTCGAGGGAGGTGGTAAGAAATCCCCCAACTTATATACGAACTGCTCGCTTACAGGCTCACAAGACCAACGATCTTAAGAATTGGGCAAAGGCAGAACAAAAGGTTGTCACTCCGACGACAAAATCACGATTCCTTCGGCTCAAGGCACCAGACAGCCTGTGGACGGACGAGGGTTATACCAGTCTTCTGGTGCCATTATTCGACCGTACAATACAGGTTTCTGTCCGCGCTCGGGGTAGCGATGAGGAGGCCCTGATCGATTGGGGATGCGAGTCTATCCTTCATCTCGACGAGAGAATGGGCATTCGGACGTTGACAGAGGACATCGATTTCCACCTCAACATCTTTCAGCTCACAGTGACACCGGGGACAATGGCAGAAGAGGAGTACGATGGCGACACGGGAGTTTAAACGCAATAAGCTATGTAAGAAAGCTATCCGTTTTATCTTCCGGGAAATCCAGAACCTGCATCATAAAGTGATCCAATGATTCCGAGTGGTGAGGGGAGTGCCCTTCTGCCGCTTCATCCAGCCCTGCGGCTTGCGCAGCTGCCTCTAAGAGCGTATCAGACGGGCTCTCGACGGCCGCCGTGGGACTGTCGCTGGAAGGCACCATTGCTTCGCGGGGAAAAACGCGTGGTTCCTCTGGGATGTTAAGGACAAACCCAATCTCGCCGCGAGGCGACCGACCAAGTTGGGGCGGTGATGCCGCATCTTCGACCCGCCGTAGCAAAACCCCACGGAGAGCGGGGCCGGTTGGCAGTTCTTCGTTGGGCCTGCTTCCGCCAAGCCGGTCGCCCTGATCATCCGACCTGGCTGGTGAGCTCCCCACGTGGAGGGAGAGAGATGTTTGTGCAAGTCCAACTCCGCGAACTGGAGTTGTCGCCTGTCCGGCCACAGAAAGGAGATCAAGCGTAGTCACGCGCGGGGTCGACGCCTCCCCTACCCCGCCCGAGTAGCTGTGACAGAGTTCAACCCCCGCGTCTGCACCTTCCTTTGGTCGTTGGGTTGGACGGCTTGGCGTTGTCGGCCCGTCGTGGTGTAGCGGGTTGATACGCTTGAATAGTGTCGAAGTAGGTTGAACAAGACGCGTGTTCGCATGTGAAGCTGCGACGGGGGAAGAAGTTGCCGCCTGGCCGCGTTCGTCGGCTGACAGGCCTTCACAACCGGTGATGATCGGATTCGGAGTGCTGTCTGTCAGCAACTGAACCCCATTCTTTTCGATGATCCGGACAACATCTCGGTTCCTGACCAAGAAAGAGAGCGGCATCTCCCATACAAAGTCTGCAAGTTCCGACTCGTTGAACTTCAGGTCCGCGAGGTTCCCGAGTTTTAGGCTTGTGCACACCTCCGAATAGCTGCCTCCTAATGAGCGAACGATTCAGTGGGATCACCGTAGTAAACTTACTTGAGTCCCCGTTTGTAGCTCAGGTATGCTGGAGGAAGCATCACACGTGAGTCCAAGGCAGCAGCGATGGGCGTGAAGCGCAACCCGTCCACAATTGCCTTCACAATACCGGCGCGCCGCTCTGCACTGACATTTGCACAAGCGGAGTAAAGGAATGCTTTTTCTGCATCAGTCAGCGCATGAGGAGAGCGACGTATCTCGGATACCTACTTCGGGTAGCCCGGAACACCACCAAAGCGAGCTCTTTCCGAAAGGCGTAGAGACGGTCGACGATTTCGTTGAGAACTTGTCCTCCAACCTCCTACCTCTTTTGCGCGGCTTCCATTGCGGGGTCTGGATCGGCGAGGATTTTCATCTGATTGACACGGCGATAGCTTCGACACACTGAGAACATGATCTTGTACATCCATGCGGATTCTTTCCCTCCTATTCCAACATCGGTTGCTCTTTTCCAGAGCATCTCCTCCAGCTGGGCCCCATCGTCGGCCAGTCTTTGTTCGTGGTGGTACTAGGCCAGGTTGTCGTCGAACCTCTTGGGAGTCGCTGGATTGACGTCCTCGTTCATTACCTCTTGTATGCCTTCCACAAGTTGTTTGATTAGGCGCCGTGCGGTAGTCTTATCTTCGGCATCATGGTCTTTGGCTTTGGTAACCGACTCTCCGTTGCTCCCGTTTCTTTTTCGTTTGCCGTTTTCCTTGCGCGGCACGGTGGTGTTGTCTTCGGCATCATGATCCTTGGCTTTGGCGGTCGACTCTCCGTTGCTTCCGTCTCTTTTTCGTTTGCCATTTGCCTTGCGCTGCGCACCCCCGAGTCGGTTTGACGCCGGCAGGCGGAACAGATGCGAAGCCGCCTGTGTCCTCTCCTCACACGTTCCGTTCGGTTCGTCAACAGGGTCAAACTCGTAGCTGTCCACATTATTAGTCTCGAGCTTCGAAAGTCCCGCCGCACTTACCAGTGGCCGTCGATCCAGTCGCCGGGCTTGAAGTTCGCGCCGATGTATCTGTAGATGCATTCGCGATATATCGACGACAAACCGCCGCAGCAAGGCACAAAGACAGACTGAAGGGCATGATTTCTTTTCCAAGAAACGAATGGGTTGCGGAGAGGAGAACAAATAACATTGACGACAGCAGAGTGGCCTCTGTGTCGTATGATGAAGGAATTGTGAACATCTTCTGTGTCAGAGACTGCTAGGACAGGTGCCGCCTCTTGATGCGCCTCATATTCAGAGACATGGGGATTGTGGGAACTGTTTTTCTCGATCATCGCCTATTGTAGGGTGAGGAGGTTTGGATGAGTTGTGTCCACATTCACGTCCCCCAACATTGGGTCCTTTCCCACACCATGACGGATCGGGCTAATTCCGCGTGTGGCGTCCGAATCCCTGTTCAAAACTTGCTACTAATTTGAACAGGGGTTTCCAGCTGCGGACTGCAATGTTGTCTTCCGAGATGCGATGGATCGGGCAGCGCGCAATACATGTCTCGACCTCAACTCGTCAGTGACTTGCCCCCCTGGGCGCCCGTCCTCCTTTGTCACTACCACTTTCCACTTCTGGGCACTCGGGCGGTAATCACACCCAACACGCCATGTACTCAGCTGTCCCCATCACGAAATGTGTATTCGAGGATCCGGGAAGCCGAGAATCATCCCGCGCTGCTCAAGACAAAGCCATGGCCCCTGACGAATGTAGTTCAATGATCAACCACTACCCTCCCCCACGGCTGCCCACCATTCTTTCATGCCGGAATCCCGCGCTTCTCGGGACAAAGCCATGACGTTCAGTAACGCAATCTCACCGGGGGCCAAGCAGTTCATGGCCCAGTTGAGTATATGTACATCTGGTAGTTCCTGCATACAGCGCGCTTGAACTGCATCTTTCTGCCAGCCACGGTGGTTGCCTTGTTTGCCTTGCCTGCCCTGCCTCCTTACATTCACCGCTTATACCCTCGTTTGTCAAGATGCAAGGCCATGTCACTGGCGATGAGCTGGCCCAGTCTATCGCAGCCTTCGCCGTCCCCGGGGTATGCGGCCTTATTCACATTATTTACACCTCGGCGTTTGGCAAACGCAGCTCGTTGCTACGTCCACGGCTCGATTGGGAAGTTCTCTTCATGATCATGAGTTGGTTTCTGCTTGGGGTTGCTGGAATTAGCCTTGCGCTTCTTACGGCACGAACAGGGGATGTCCGCTTTCACCTCGGTTTGAAAGGTGTGGGACTGTTGTCCGTGGAGGTTCTAGTAGTACGTTGATACTCTTTTATGTTTGGACGTTATTAACTGATTTTTAGATTTTTATAGCCGGCCGCCCAGTTCTCCAGATTTACCTTAAAGTTCGGAGACTTTACCGGGATGGGCAGCGGCCTCTGCCCTCGCTATGGCTTGACTTCCTCATCGCACTTGAAGCAGTATCTCACCCTCTTCTTCTTGGTTGGGGGCTTTGGCAACTTGGAGACGATGGGGTTGAGTTTATTTGGGTTGCACCAAGCACTCATCACCTCGTTCTGTTCCTTCTCCAATTATCATTATATATCAGCTGGGGCTGCTACAGAGGGTGGAAGCGATTAGGATGGTGGGGTGTTGGCTACCTAACCGCCAACTTGGTGGCATTTGTCTTGCCGGTTGTTGGCGTGTCGCTTCGCAGCAGACGGGTGCATCTTTCTCAGTCTTTGTCTTCTTCCGTCGTTGTTTTATTTGGTGATATACGGATATGGTGGAGAGCTGAACACCCTGCAGGTGATGAGAGCCCTCTAAGGATTCTATGCAGGGGTATGGTCAGGGTGAAGATGAGGGATTTGGCCGGCGGTACGAGCACCCGAGAAAATGGCACTGACTTGGAGGGCTCTAATGAATGGGCATCGTGGAAGGGCGAAGCAGGCGTTCGGCAACCGCCGCGCGTACATATGCAGGAACAAGGGGAGGACACGGCGAGTTGGGTATAAAATTGCGGATCACAGGACGCTCACTTTTATTCTCGTTTCTTCATAATCTCACATTTTAATATGACTTAGTGACTTTCCAGCTTCGAAGTGTTGAAATTACTTTGGCACTGCAGAACCATGTCGCGTATCAGCCCTTCACATATGCTACCACTGCTCAAGGCAAATCTTACCACGCGCCATGACCCCTACGGTTATTCCCGCAACCTAGGAATGTCAGCTACGCTTAACAGTTCTGCACAGGAACTTTGGCAATCCACTTGGCAATCCACATGCTTATATCAGCCTCTACAGAATGCGGGTTACAACGATACATACCCGATTGTGACGGGAAGTGGGCAAGAGCTTTACCCTAGCACTTCGCCCGCCACGACATCTTACCAGTTGACTGCTCCCGTGCCAACTTTCAAACCTCTCGCCGACGCTGATAGCAAATCGGAGAGCCAGAGAAGGATTCTACCTCTTAGCACTGCGATACCCACGGCTCCCGCTGCTGGCTCAGCCCAGATAAAGAAAGAGATCACCCAAAAGAACGCCGACGGGAAATTCCCTTGCCCTGACTGCACCAAGAGTTATATGCACGCTAAGCACCTCAAGCGCCATATCCTGACACGTAAGGACCAGTCCCTCTTCATTTGTAAGCGTGTCTTAACGCTTTTCTGTAGACACGGGCAAGAAGTCGTACATGTGCGTTCTGTATAAGAGCCCATTCGCCCGTAGCGACGTCCTCAAGCGCCACTTCAAAAAGTGCGCTAGTACTCGCGGCAACCCGACTGGGGCTACACATTTGTCCAACCTGGAAGCGTACCTCGACCTGGAATTGCGTGATAGGAGATCCTGGGAGCGGGCTGCCGCCTGGCAGAGGCCTATGGAAACTGAGGGCGATGTGGGATACGGCAGTGAAGTCGCGACAACGATGCAGATTGATCTACAGCTGCCTGACTACAGCACATCTCAGAACTGAACCGAAATGCTTGGTTGTGGATGGCAAGCGTAACACACACATTCAGACGTTGTGGGCTGGCAGCTAGATAGTTGATCTAATGACGGAGAAACCGCTAGGCGATAAAATCTGGCCACACACTTACAATCGAGACAGCAGATCACACGACGCCCACTTGTTTTTCATAATCTC
>MU857840.1:0-21951 GCA_033296725.1 Corynascus novoguineensis | reverse complement strand
GCATATTGGGCGATTACGTGATGTGTTGGGCTTAAGTAATCCGCGCGGACCCGCGTACCTAGTGGGAGCCCAGCCGTGCACATCCCAAGATGTTGCTTAGTCATAGCATAACTACTAACTAATGTGTTGAGCAACATTACCATTATCATTTCATCTGTCCCAGGGCACCATCAAATGACCTAATCAATCGAAGGAAGAACCTTGCAGGATACCTCCGCTTATTTTAAGTCCTTGCAAGTAACGTTTATAGTTATTCTAGATGTGTAACAAGAGGAATGAGCGGCACCAAGACAAGACGGCTCATAATGCGCCATACATAATTTGTGGCCCATTAACCGTGTGTTTGACGCCGGAAGTTGTGCAGGCTTTCAAGATGGGCTCTGTCGCTGACACCGTGAGAGATTGGTTCAAACTCCCAGACGGTGCGACTCTAGTTGACGTCGCGAAATGTAACCGACAAACCTATATAAGTTAATTCAATTTCGTTCAGTGACTAATAACAGCCACCTTCAATGGCCTCTTCACCAACCCCCCCCACCCTTCTCTTCCCTCCACCCTTTCGTTAACTCCCCCTCACTCGGGATTTAAAGGACCCAAAGGCGCAAGAGAGCGCCTGATCCGGTATAGAGGATTAGTTGGTTTAGCTAGGTTAATGTCGTCTAAGGACCTAGGTAAGAAGCCAACTGTTCCCGAGGTCCCCTTCAGTTTTGGTCCTTTGTGTGAGCGCTCATGCTGTGTTCCAGCATTTGCTGCCAAAACCTCGAAAGAAAAACTTCATTCGCATCTTCTGCGCATTTCGTCGCGATACTACAAATGAACAGAACCTCTCTGGCTAGCGGTACGCTGCGCCTCTAGCTCAGCGGGAGGACCTGTTCGGTTGGTACTGCCTTGCTGTGAGGACCTCTCAGGTTGCGGCTCCGACGCTGGCGAAGATACCGTCAAGTCGTCGCCTGCTCGATGCCTGCCCGTAGCCGGGGCCTCGGCGATTCCGAATGGTGTTTGCGCCGACTCCGGGCTAACGAAGCCTGGCCCAAAGTTATACGGCTCGCTTACGAGTGATTGCCGGCGTTGCTCCTCGCGCTTCCGTAGGACGTGGCGGCCAATGACGACCCATGCAATGATGAGGAGGCCGATCGCCGCAGCGCTGCCAACGGCGATACCAACTATGGCGCCTGTCGATAACGGCGATGAGTCAGATGACGGGATCGGAACAGGTGTCCCCGTAGGGACCACGCGAGTCGCCGATCGAGCTGCGAAGGTTGGCTTTTTCGTGATGAGGCTTTGAATAGTGCCGTCGGGGGTGTCAAAGCCCGATCTGGGGGATAAGAGGGTCGCACCACCATCTTTATTTCCGCCAACAGCTCTGTAGACATCGATCGGGACGACGTTAGAAGTGATGCTGGGGTCAGGCAATGCCCAGTACGTGCCATTGGGGTCGTTGCCGACGTTTCCCTTTGTGCCCGTGAACAAATTGTGCTGCGCCCAAGCCGCTTGTGCCAAATCGCACATGGTTTCGTCCCCGGAGTTTGGGTAGGTGCCACCAATAATAAACATTTGCGAGTTTCCCTTGACCATGTTGCAAGAGGCTGCGTAATGCCCAAATTCGAACGACGCATTTCCACGGCGGTCGGGGAACACCTTGAGCCAGATGAAGGAGGGTAAGGTCAAGATATACATATTGTTGGGGGCGGTGACATTAACGTCGGGCGGTTCTACACTAAGACCACCCCACATATAGCTGAAACATGTTGTCAGTTGTCTAAAGATTTTAAGACGACGAGCTTTGAAACAAGCATTGAGGGCAGAGAGAGCCTACATGTTGTAGCTTGACCTATCAGGGGCCCAAGCTGCATCGGCACAGAATTGTCGCCGGTTTGACGGTATCTCCCCGGTTGCTCTTTGAGTTTCCCAGCTGTTTGTTGAAGGGTCGTATAAAAATATTTCATCTAGGGGCTGTGGTTCTGTAGTTTCGTTACCGTGTGGACTCACAAGTCCGCCAAAGTAGACCAGCATCCCCACCGAGTCCCCAGCCGGAATCCAGGCCATGGCGCCTTCTGCTCGCGGACGCGAATCGGGCGGATTCACTGCTGTCGTCGTGTTGGTGTCGTATTCGTAACAGTAGAAATTCGAGCTCATGGTTCTGGGTCCAGTCCATCCTCGCATCGAGGCGTTGCTTATCCAACCTCCGTAGTAATAACCGTGGCCAGTCTCGGACACACCCACTCCGGCGCCATATGATGAGATATTGGGTGGGTTTACCGTCTCTGGTTCTCCAAAATCATCCCATCTGTCGTAGAGTATGTCGTAGCTGTGGAAATGGAAAGCAGACGATGCGTATCCTCTGGTCTCTTCGCCGCCAACGAGGAAAAAACGTTTGTTGACACTGTCCCCCCAAAGGACGCCTCCGTGAACTGTCGGGATGTGTTCGGGATCCTTGTTGAGAGAAATGTTGAGGTTCGGCCAAAGCTCGCCGCCGCGAGAGGTAAAGTTATTTAAGTCATGGAATCCAAGCCATGTGTCTAGGCGCGTGTCAAGGGTTAGAGTTGTCTCAGGATGACTTGATCCCTGCTAGGACGGATAGTGTTCTCACTTACTTGGATACGTCTTGTTGTCGGTTGGGAATGTGTCAAAGTTGACATAGCCACCATCGATGTACAACTTATCGTCAATGACGGTTGTCTGATGTCCATACCTACGGCAAAAATTGTCTCGGGGGTTTTGCTCGCCAACTTCGACGGGGTTGTTGTGAGTGCCCATTCTGCCGCGAGTCTTAAAAAGAGTTCAGGGTACGAGGTAGGGTATAGGTCGCTTAAAGCAGGGCAGTAGCAAACAGGCAGCGCGCTAGCAAAGGACTTGTTGAAACTTTTGAAGCCAAGAAACCAGGCCCTGCATGGGTCTTAAATCACGCAACTACTACTTGCGGCTCAGGCTGTTGCTCTACGTCTGTCTGACTTATATCGGAGTTGTCGTCCTCAAGCATAGCAATGTGGCACTTGAGCAGTGTGCTTCGACCAGATTGAGCTAGGCCGGTCCAGATCCACCATTCCGAACGACCAAAGCGTACGGACACACCTAGGTAGACATAATTAAGGTTCCGTTGAAGAACAATGCCGCACGTCATCATGATATGCCTTACCCCTCTTTGTCTCTGGTGTACCGCTTGTCGGCATTCTCCGTTACCATAACCTATTCCCTTCAAAGAAACTTACCGGAATAAGCGGCTTCCTTCTCACCAGGTGGGATAAGAACGAGGTCATAAGTGGAGCTAGCTGCCGTACACGCGGGGGTCCACAGGGCTCAACCGCATGACCGCACGTAAGCTTGATTGATCCTTTCCACCAGTGCGAGGCAGACTTTCAGAAGCTGGGTCCATTTGATCTAGATACACGTTTAGGCGGTTAGAGCGAAGCACTTCTACCCCCCTTAAAGTTTCATATGCGGAAACCCTGCCTCGACAATCGTTGATCATGTCGCGATCTTAAAACACGGGCACAAATATGACAAACGCCTTGATTGTAAAAATTGAACCAAATTGGCGTTTTCATCGACACACTAAGAGACTCGTCGTGAGTAGGATGCAGAGCGTGATGTCACCCTGCAGGACACACCGAATCCTTCAGAAGCATGTATTTGCACTTCCGGCCATTGCAGACAGGACAGCTACTTAAAGCTCTGCAAGTGTTCTCGGGGGCTACGGGGTCTTGAATTCTAACGACATGGCCTACCCATATCCCTAGCAGACACCCATGAGTGTAAACTAGCTAGGCGGCCATGTAAGAGAGCAGATTCTAAGAATAAGGTTTATTTGTGCCTTTTGCGCCTCAAATACTAATAAAGGGAAGCAGGCCAATGTGACCTGTAGGCAACTGTTTAGGGAAAAATCGGGCACGGACTCTTTTTCCGACGGAACGTGTACGATACGCAGTCTGCTCGAGTACAACTCGCCCAGGTGAAATAAGATACCGTCAAGTTCATTCTGATCATATATACTGGCAGGAGATTACGAGACCTGGTTATGTGGCCGATCCAACACACGCCACCTGATGCTGACCAAGGAGGAACTGAATGACTTGACATGCTAGAGAATGAATGAGCAACTGGCGGCACATCAGGATTCTCCAAGCTCAGGCATCTACCGAGATGCTGGCTCGAGGACGACATGATGACCAAACAAATACTGTTGTCTGGTGCATCCTATATAGGACATATTTCCCTGCGGTTCCCCCTTGACGGGAGACGGTTCTCCGTTTTGGGAGTCCCTACAAATACACTAGCAATGCATGACTAATTTTTATATTCTTAAGTCGGGCTATCACGCTTTTCGACGCGCCCTTTTCTTTCCTTCTCTCAAGCGCGCCGTTAACTTGCTAGCACAAAGCCTTAACCCTCTCTCAACGCCAAACATAACCTGCAACAAACATCATACACATTTAACGACGATACAGTATCCCACACCATACTCACAATGTCTTGTAAGAATCTTCATGCCTCGATTCCCTTCTGTCCATCCATTAACTACTGATGCTCCTCTACGGTCCTCACCACAACCGCATGGATGCCCAAACCCCTTTTTGCCCCTTCCTTGTCTATCCCCCGGTATGCATGCAACTTCCAGTCTTTAAAAAAAAAGTTCGGTTCAAACCGAGGCTCGGGACCATCATTTTATTTCCCGGGCAACTCGTGAACATAGACGCCGCCATTGTGCGGCATCTCGTGTGCACCAGTGTCGCCCAGTACCTCAGCCATGTACGGGCGGCGGTCGTGAAGGGGCAGGTTCTGATAAGAGTTGTGACCTTTCGGATCAGCTTTAAGCCCGTCATTACGGTCACGGCCAGTTCCTGCACGTGGATATCTCTGCCCGATGAAGAAAGCGCCGAGGGCCAGCAGCCCGAGGGCGAAGCCCGCGCCGACAACGGTGCCGGCGATGGCACCCGGTGACAAACCGCCGGTGGAGGATCCTGTTACTCCGCTGGTCTTTGTGGATTCTGGCGGTGCGGTGTGTGCGAGCAGTGCCGCCGTGTCGCTCGCTGAGTTTGCGCCAGTATTCGCTGTGTTCGTGTTGCCGTTCTGCCGCTTGATGAGTACCCATCGCACCCTGGTGAGGACGGCCATGGTGTCGGAACTGGCAAGAAGAGGACGGGGGTGCCAGACAGATTGCTCACCGTTGGCTGGGTGGCGGCAGCCGACATTGTGTGTTCCTTGACCGAGCCAATTCGAGAATCCTTCAATGCGCGCCGCCGTGTTCACATTCGTTCAGTCACCTCGGCCATAGGTTTAGGGTGATGAAAAAGGACCGGCATTCTTACGAGATTTTGAAAGAACGGAAATCCTTCGACTACGGGGCTACAAAGCGCAGCCTGCTGTTGCAACGAAATCGTGATTGTGGGGGACGCAACTGGTTGCGGCTAGTCCTCGAAGGGGCGTGTTCCCCGGGTCCAACGCTAATTCCATGGCGTGGTACCTGGAGCGGATCACATCAAATCAAATCAAATCAGGGTCCTGGATTGATTCTGCTTGTCGAATTCGGACCTAACTAATCTGTAATGGGAACGCCAGATCTGACATGAATTAAATAACCCTTGCCCAGACAAGGTTGAACTGTTTTCCATCTTTCCTTGACGAACATACCTCAACCAGGAAGTTATCTCCTCCATGTCTAGAGGCGAGTGATGAGGACACTTGTTGGGAATCTTGACTATGTCATATGTAAGTTATCGCGATCTATTGCCCATTCTCATCTGTCGACTTAAAATTCGAGAAAATGAGGTGCTTAAGGCGGGCCTTTGCAAGGCCTGGGGCTCCACGTTGGAGACCATTAAATAGGAGGCATTACTGGGGAAATGATGACACAAAGTATTGACTGCATATACAATGAAAGATTCTCAAACAGTGCCTATGATGGTACCTATGGTGGTACCTATTATAGTATCTCTAGTCTCAACCCGATCACTAAGAGGGCGTTTTACGCTTAGACATGCTTCATATCACTTCACTCTTGTTTTGTCTGTTAAAATTGTGCGAATCCATCCAATATGCTCGTCAAAATTGTAGCTAATGCTTTTTTCTTTTCTGAATCAATCCGCAACCTTAACACGAATTGTGAATGCCCTGCTTCCCGGGACTTCAAGGTTACGCTGCTCGTGCAACAATTGCTACCCTATTAGCTCATTTCTAGACAGATGGATAAAGAACGCCGTGGACAAAGGCTGCAAAGGTGATCAGAAACATGCTATGCTGTAGAGTGTCTTCACAGGATTGCTAGAATTTCCTTTTCTATTTTCTTTTCTTGATCTGCTCATGTGCTCCTGCTGGTAGAAACCAAATTTGTAACAGGGCAAATACGCTGCTTAATTCTATTTGCGCACGTCGGTATCTAAAGCCATGGCCATTGGGACTATAAAATCATCATAAATGCTTCCACCCATTATGCACAACAATCTGCATCTCGTCCACAACACAGAACCCGCCCTTCTCCTCCCTCCCCTCTCCACCCTTCATCCATTGTTTAATCCTCTTGCTCACCTCCCGCTCCTCAAACCAGGGCGAAGTCAACCACCTTGCAAACCTGTTCCTCCACAATCCGAAATATACTTCGGTAAGCGACAGCCAACTGCCGCTGTAGTTGTTGTTGCTGACAGCGTTACGATGCACCGCATCGTAAGCCTTCCTGCTGTAGCCGACACGCACGGTCGGGTTGACAAACACCCCCTTAGTGCGCGCGGCCGGGTTGTCTGCGTGGATGAGGCAGCACTCAGAGGCTTCAAGGTGGGACATGGCAAGCTCGTCCGGGATGCCGCGAAATTTGAGGCCGCGGATGCCCGTGAACGTGGACGCCGGCATGGCGACTGTTTTCGGAGTGGATCGTTAGTTTGGACGGCGGGCATAGACCTGAAGGAGGGAAAAACATACCTATGCCGTTCCAGCAGCTTGATACTGGGACAGGCTGGGCGTTGATCATCGCTTTTCGGGACCGGGAGGCGCGGAAGTAAGGCCACGTTTGCGAGGCATGCTCATGACCCTGAGTGTCACGCAGGGCAAAGGTGTCGTAGAATTTTGGAGGTTTGCTGAAGTCAAGCGAGCAGGCGGCGGCGTACCGGCCGTTGTTCGTTTTAAGAAGGTTGAGGATGTCAGAGACCTGCGGTGTATTAGCTGTTGTCGACATCCTGGGGAAGGGAATGCGGGAGCATACAGTGAAAACAACGTCCCCCAAGAATAAGACCTGGTCGAACGCCGTTCCGTTCTCCGCAAGCTCCACTAGAGGCTGTAGAGAGAGATTCCGCAATTTGGAGAGATAGGGAATCCTTCTAGGCATCCTCCCTCCGTCGGGAGTGGTGATCCAACCTTCATCCGCTGACGGATGCGAGATCAAGTCCTTGTGCGTCTCCTGATCCAGAATGATCTTCCTCGAGACACCCATCGCCTCCAACTTCTTATCGAGTTCACGCAGCGCTCCTTTGGAGTCATCCCAGCTACCGCTCTCGTAGACGCTGACGAACACGTTGTTCGCACCAAACGTTTTGACCAGATCCAGCACCGCCTTGTTCCACTCGGAGCGCAGGATCTCCTCGTTGTTCCAGTGCAGACTCGCAATATAGACCCGCGTCGGCTCAATTAAGATTGTTCGTGCATTGGCCTCTCGTTCGGCGCGGGTGATACGGTAGTGAGATCTATGAGCTTCGAAGATAGTCCAGACGAAGAATAGGAGGGTAAGCTTCTGAAGAGCCGACCGGAACTTGGGAAGCATCCGTGTTGGACGAGCCGCCATCGTGGAGTTGGTGCTTCGGTCGCGCCTCTCATGAGGGTGGATGGCGTTTGAGGATTCGAAATTGGCCGAGGAACCTGCGAGCGGCCATTGCAGGAGCTGCAAGCGGCGTACCTGTACACTCTGTGATCGAGGATCACGCAGCTTGCAGGTTGCAGGCGACGTGAAGTTAGGGTTCAGTGGGGTGGGAGCCACGCGCCAATGCGCGGTCCCTGAAATTAAGGCTGGGGAGCTCCGATGCAACGCTCGGCCCAGAACGTTTTACGTGCCGCCTTGCCGCGCCTTCCCGTTTCGTCCATCCCAGCTTGAGCTGATGATGTCAGCAACGCGCGGACTTGCTTAGGAGCAGGTTCAATCTGAGTTTGATGAGTCCTGGGCTCTTGCAATCCTGGTAAATATCTGCTAGATACAAGTAAGCACCTTCATACCGTCATTTAACTACCGTTTTCTCACTCTCGTCCCTTAGCGTCCCTCATCTACTTCCAGCACCTCCACACCCACGTTCACCAGACCTCCCATCAGCCTTCTCCACAATCCATTTCTTCTTCTCTACTCCCATATCCCCAGCTATTATCGCCAACACCTAGCCCTACACCTGCATCGCCAACAGCCCTCATAAGCGTCCCCGATTCTCCACAACCGCCACCCTGGCCTTGGCTCGGCCTTCGCCAGCGCGGCAATCATCTCCTCAGATCTTTCAGGAGCCCAATGTACGCTTTCTCTCCACAACGCACCGTAACCAACACCATCAAGTCCGCCTCCGCCTTTGGAGAACCATGAATGAACTAGAACAAAACGCACGCATGATCATGATCAATCTCTGCCCGACGTTTCCCAAGTAAACAACCTCATTTTATACTCGACCAATGGCAAAACATAGATCCAAGACAATATTGACCTCAATTACGGAGCAGTTCACTAGTCTGTTTGGCTCGGTTTAACCCAAAGGTTGGAAAATATAACATGGTTTGGCTGACCATATATTCATGAATCATTCCTGGTTCTCAAACTAAAACAAGTCCTTTTACGATCAGAGAAAACGATCCATCCTCCGTTCCCATCTGATTCTCATTCGTAATGAAGTTGGCACAATCAAGCAAGCAATTCCCAACATTGACCTCCACTCCGAATTCTGCCGTTAAATCCTTTTTGGGTCTCGAGTACAGTGCTGGGAAAAGACATAGCTTGATCCTCGTATTCTCGTCTTTACATCGCTGCCCTAGGCAATCCTTTCTTGTGTTCTTTGTCAGTGCTCTTATCGGAATAAAAGCGCTCTCTCCGCCGCCATCCTTAATCATAGTCTCCGAATCGAACACGTCGCCCGGATTGAAAAAGACGAGCTTGTACTTGCTTCTCGACAGCACAAGTTCCTGTTTGAGTTCTAGGGCTCGAACAATGGCCTCGGTGAAAAGGTTGGCGACGGGGTTCTCCGTGTTGGGCGAATGCGCTTCTTTCTCTGCGAATAAGTCCCCGTTCTCTAGGTCGGCTCCAATAAATGGATCGTCGTTGGGCGATATAAGATGCGCTAAGGCTTCGTAGAGCTTGCCGGCGAGACTCTTTGTGGTGGCCTGGAGAATGTGGGATGTGAAGTACTCTTCGGATATCACGGATTTATAGGCCAAGATTTCGAGTTGTTTAAGCATTTGGGGCCCGGCTGCGTGCTCAGTTATCAGCATGGCTTTGAATGATTGGTAGATACCTGGAAGTTACCTCTAGCTAGTACGTGCTTCCGGTACTGGTCAAGTAGTGGCGACTCCTTGGCTTGGAAATCGGGGAAACTTGACTCGAACACCAGATCGCTGATTCCCGCAGCGGTAAGAGCCCTGATAATATGGAAATCGGAGACACCAGTGTCTATGGCCCGAGACAAAAATGAATCAAAGCTACACTGGGCCACGCGCTGCATCCAGGACTCGGAGTCTGACCCCTTAGATTTCTGTCCACTATGAGGCTTGTTGCCAGTGGAGTCTGAAGGTATCGTAATTTCTACTGATGAGCATGCGCCTTTGAGATCCATGGCGATGCACTCGAATTCCTGCCAAATTTTTCGAGTGGATGGTCCGAGTGATTTTGTGTTGGCAACGGCAATACACTCTCGTTGGCTAGTAATCTGCTCGAGTTGGCCCTTGAGTACAGAATTCTCGTACCGAAGGTCTCGCTGCATGAGAACGTCGTCGCGATATTCAGCAGCCCTGCTTGCACTTTCTTGGATTTTGGTACATTCATATTCTGCTGCAGAGAGCCGGTTGGACAGGGTGAAGATGTAATCTTTTTGTTCCCGGTTTTCTTTCAGAGTTCTCTCCAGCTCTTGCTCGAGTTCTCTCATTCGAGATTCGTAGTTGGCTGCCCCGTGTATCGTTGGCGGACCGTTGGGAACGGTTTCCGCAGATGGGCCTCTGCCAGGTTCTGCCTTGACTCTTGACAGTAAAGATGCAGGTCCCTCTTCGGCTCGACTTGATGCACTGTGACCACGTGAAAAGGACGATCCTTGATCTGCCACCTGACGGTTTGGTTTTCAGTCCATGCCGTATCTGGCGTTTGGGGCTCCATTGACTCGATCTAGAAACACGTACCTGATTGTCGTCCGTTCTCGTAGTAGTATTGTTCAACTGTTCAATTATCTCGCCTAAACCTGTACAATCCGGCGTACAATGGTTGGAAAGGTTCGATATCTCTGAACGCTGACAGTAGTTTACTGATAAGGTGCGGGATCGGGATGGCGATTCCAGAGACGCACTTCTGAGCCAGTAGCGACTTCCGGACGCCTCGATACGGTTGACTTCTTCACGAATGTTTTCACGGTCGTCATCAGTATAACCTTCGAGAAAAATAGACCCTTCAGAGATAAGATCTTCAACCGTCCATTGCCGGCCCTCGCGCCCATACAGACGGGTTTCCCGCTTTAGTGCCCGTTGAATCAGCGCGGTTGTCACTTGCTTTCCCGTTCTCTTGCGAATTTGGGTTATTGCTATTTTGTTGAAGTCGAGCTTGTGCTGCAAAGAGTAATCCAGGCACGCAAGGAGTATGTTGATATCGTTTCTTCTCCAAACAAAAGTCGGCGGCCGGGGTCCGCGGCGACATTTCGATCTTGCCATGGCTCCGATCACCGCTATTGAGATTGTCAGAAAATGAGTGGTGAGTACATCGAAGCCCAGCGTAAGGTTGTGTGAAGCTTTTCGGCCGGGCAGATTGGCGCGGGGCTCGGGAATGGCGGCAATTGGATTCAGCCTTGCGCGGGCCCTTGTGCGTCGTGTTCCTTCGCGTCTCGTGTCATGCATCCGAATCACCAACATGCATTACAGTCATATTGTGATTGGTTGCCGTCGTCGTCCTGGGGAGGCGAGTGTAACAGAAGATGTTGCTTGACCCCTCTTCGACTGGTATCAGTATGCCAACTCAGTGTGGCAGATTAAAAATGTACTTTGTTTCCCCTACGGTTGGTGATCCCGGCCTGAGCGAAAAGAAAGAATTGAACCTCAGCTGAGATTTGAGGCCTCCCATGTGAGAGGGAGCAATGATTCGAAGGTTGACCGTGACTCAAAACTGCTCGAGCAACCCGTACATCTCGCCTTTTCTTTACAAGGGTTTTTCGACATCCCTATCAATATTACTATGGATGTGTCCAGAGAGTCGACAGTGACCCTGATAGGGGATGACGTCCCTGTCTGCGATCGCCCAAGCGCCATGGACGATGTCGTCCCTGAGCAAATTCCAGATCACCTCCTGGATGATCCAGAGGAGTCCAATTCGTCAAAATGTTTGATCATGGCCGTTGATTTTGGAACAACTTACTCGGCGATTGCATACGTCGCACTTGAAGGAGGGCGCGAAGAGCTGAGTGGCTATCTCGATCCCATGCGCATTCGCACGATACAAAACTACCCCGACGACGCAACTTTTGGAAGCTTGAACGACGAGATGAGAAGTGAGGTACCCACTGAAGTCATATACCCGTTGGATCGAGATTTTCGTAAGAAGGAGGGCTTGAGGACCGGTGGAAGAGAGGATCAATCGAAGGACGTACCGAATCCCGGCATTGGCGAGCTTGAGCTGCGGGACGATTCCGACAACCCTCTGGCCATATTCGGCACGCAATACGACGACGATCAGGATCAGATGTCCATCGACGAGGCAAGCTTGTTCCGTTGGGGATACGGAGCTCACGAACTTTGGGGTAGGTCCGCCACCCATGCCGATCCGAGGAACAAACCCCTCGCTCGCTTCAAGCTCCTTCTCGATAATACCTCAAGAACTGAGGCAATCCGGAACGAGTTGAACATGACCCTACAGGAGCTCAAGCGAAGAAGGATTATCAGAGACCCTCGCGATGTTATCGTTGACTTCCTGACGTGTCTATTGAGGCACGCGAAAGCAGAACTGGAAAGCGCCGGGTTTGATGACAGCTACAAATTGGAGACTATTCTCTGCGTCCCAGCCATATGGAGTCAGAAGGCATGCCGGGATATGCAGACAGCCATGGCAAAAGCCATGGGACAGGCAGGATTCCCCGGCGTCGATATCCAGAATAACAACATCGACAATCTATTCATTGTATCTGAACCAGAAGCCGCTGCTGCTTTTGTGTTGGCCAATTCGCGCGATATTGAGGTATCATTCCCGCCTTCTGACATAATCAGACGTACGAAGACCGCTGACTTAGTATGCTTCAGCCGGGCGATACATTTGTCCTTTTGGATGCAGGTAGGATACGAACCTAGAACCATCTATTCGTTTCGATATCACACGTGGTTGTTGACACTCGTCAAGGAGGTGGAACCGTAGACGCCAACACGTACACTGTAAGCGCGACAACACCACTGCGGCTCACCAGGGAAGTAGTACCTCCGGGCGGTAAGCATCCAGTTAAACATCTGACAGGACATACGAAGGCGGGGGTTATTGACACAGAGCAGGCGGTCTTCATGGATCCAGCTACATCAACGAAAATTTCCGCGCTCTGCTTCGAAGCCGCCTCGCCGACGAAACATACCTGGAGACTGAGGATGTCAACGGCTCCATTGAGAGAATTATGTTCAATGATTTCGAGTACAGAATCAAGCGCACCTTCAATTGTTATGCAGCAAAGAGCAAGCTAGCATTTGATTTTCCGGGCCTTCGTCCTAACCCTGGAAAAGGCTTTAACACAGGCACCTTGAATATTTCCGTGTGAGTGCCCAGTCGTCCCCTCCTGCAAACTAAAGCCCAGTTGTTTCCACTGATAAATATCATAATAGGAGTGAGCTCCAGAAAATCTTTCTTGACCGTATGGATGGTATCAAGGCTATTATGGAGGAGCAAATCGACAAGGCCCTAGAGAAAGGTGTCAAAGTTCACGTGTGTCACTACAATTTTTGTGTCTCTTCTTTGAGCGGAAAATTGACATGTGTTGCAGAAAGTTATTCTTATCGGTGGATTCGCTGGGTCAGTCTCACTGCGAAAATATCTGAGTGACCGTCTCAAAGCTTTCTGTCAACAAAAGAATTGTCCGGTGCCGACTCTTCTGCATCCACCCAACAGGTATGTCTAGCCATCAGATTCACATTTGAACGGTAAACACATCTATAAAACATACTGACACATCCTAGCGCAACAGCGGTCGCTCGTGGTGCCGTTCTCCGTGCCTTCAACAAGGAGCGGGGCCCACGGAGATACGCAAGGTCCAGCTACGGTATTTTGCGAACCGAAATCTGGGAAGAATTCCCTGAACATAAGGAGGCCAAGATGGCTTATGATCCTCATGATGGGTTGCCCTACGTATTTAATACCATAGACTGGGTGCTCAAATTGGTCAGTTTATCATCAACAACCCTCCCTCCTTCATCAGCTAACCAACAACACGAACATAAAGGGACACGAAGTTGAGCCTGTCTGGACGTGCGCCCCATTTCTGTCCAGTCACACGTTTGACTGCTGGCCAGTGCGGCCCCTGATATGTAGGGAGGTTTTGTATGTGTCGGATCGATCCAGAGACTCGCACTATCAGCTGAACCATCCAAAAAATGCTGGTGCCGAGAAGGTTGGAGAGATTGTGGTGGACTTCACCTTTCTCCGCAATGAGGGTTTAATACACCCAGTGGAAGGAGGAGTAAACCGATATAAAAAGCCCGTGGGAAAGCGGCATTACCGAGTGACTTACACTATGGTGATAAAGGTTGTGGATCGTGATCTACAGTGTGAGTTACCCCTCATTAGGGAGAATTGCTGTGACTAACATTGGGAAGGCTACGCGATATACGACGGTCGGGTAAGAAAGAAGTGCAAGATCAACATCGCGTCTGCCTTCCAGCCAGGAGTGAAATAGGTGTATGAAGACAACGTCAGAGGGCCCGATGAATCTCGTCGATAAACCACCAAGTCGCCGGGTTTCTTACCATAGGAGTTGCGTGCTAGGTTAGAAATTCAACTCACACTTTCGCTTCCAAAATCCCACAGATTGCAAGCTCGGCGGAGCCAGGTAACCAAGCCATTGAGTTCCGTAACATGTGATGGACGGAAAGAATGGGACCCCTCTTTGAGACTGATTCAAAGGAGGGGTTGTTCAGAAGGCAAAGAAGAAAAAAAAATGGAAGACGATGCATTATAGGGCGTTGGTTCAAAGGGTCACGCAGGTGAGATTCCAGGTCTGTTATTAAGGTACGAACCCTTCTTTCAATGATCTTCGTTATCGGCAGTGTATGCAGTCCTGCTGCCTTCCCTTTTATGAAGCTAGCGTAAACAGTCGGTTCAGGTTCGCTTTCTGTTTCTTTGGCTAAAGAATACTCTGCGCGGTCGGCTATTCCTGCACAGTGACATCACTTGCTGCAACCACTCACACTGGCCTATCAGCGCGCCCAGATTGGCGATTGTTGGTTCCAGGCCCCTGGGTTCCAGAAGGCCCGGCCCCGCCATGTGGGGAACCTCAAGGCAGATCCCGCTTTCAGGGCAAGCCTTTGGAAGCTTGTGTTGCGCTTTCCAGCCAAAACAAGAACAACGAGAAAAACCTTAGTACATATACACTGCACTACCTGTATATTCCCTTGTGGATCGTCCAAAAAACTCATTCTCTCTAGTCGTCTTCGTCATCTCCTGCCGCTACCATCTCGCAACTACCATGTCACCAAGCGCCCTAACAACCGAGAACGGCGAGACACCAACGGATGTTGGGTTGGTGCCCAACCCGAACCCGTCGATTACCGGACCATGGACCGTGGACAAGGTGCTGCAGACCATCCCCACAGGGAAGCCTGCAGAAGATACGAGCTCACCGCTTGGCTACTTCCATATTCTGGAGCGCCTCAAGACAACTAAGCGGGAAGGCTGGCGGCGGTTCGGGATTGATCGGTAGGTTTTGGTTTTCTCTCCCAGCAGGGTCCTCGATTTTCGCATGTCCACCCTCCTATTGACGATACTATGCGCAACTCTCAGGGGCGAGTCGATCTCGGATCACATGTACCGAATGTCCATGATGAGCATGCTTGCTCCGCCGGCGCTCGCCGCCAGGCTAGACATGAACAAATGCATGAAGATGTGCCTGATTCACGACATGGCCGAGTCTCTCGTCGGCGACATCACTCCCGTTGACGACGTCGCAAAACCCGAGAAGAGCCGACGCGAGGCCGCGACGATGGACTACATCACCCAGCGGCTGCTGGGCAAGGTGGACGGCGGGCGGGTCGGGGGCGAGATCCGTGCCATCTGGCAGGAGTACGAGAATTCCAAGACGCTCGACAGTCTCTACGTCCACGATATCGACAAAATGGAGCTCCTCGTGCAGATGGTTGAGTACGAGAAGCGCGGCAAGGGGAAGCTCGACCTGGGCGAGTTCGCTTACGTCAAGACAAAGATCGTGCTGGACGAGGTCAAGGTCTGGGCCGAGGAGATTATGAAAGAGCGGGAGGAGTTCTGGGCAGGACAGGAACATGTGCATGGAGAGGCCGGCGTGGACGGCGGTGTCGCTCCGGAGAAGAAGGCCAAGCAGGATGCGTACTACAACAGGGAATAGGGAATACACTACATGTCTGGCTAGCTTCGGGTCGGACCTTTTCTGAGCGGCAACGGTTCCCATAGATGCGCGGTTGTTCGTCGGGCATTTGGCGCTTGCATTGCATTTTGATACTCGCCGCAAGATTTTTGGACTGCTTACAGGTACTGGTTGAGAAGAATGGATTACCCATCGGGGTTCGGGAAATAAAGCCATCATATATATTGGCATCAAGTTGGGAGTTGTTGTCGAACTATCACCATGCGCAGCCTTCCGCAGGATTGATGACCGGTCAGCTTCTACTGAGCCTGTTTGGGTACCTGCCCCGCATTCAGGCACTGGGAGCAACGGCGTGTTGAGGTTACCCCAAATTTTCAGATGCAAGACGTCCGCAGGATGTCCTTATTCCGACCCTTGTTGACATCAACAAAATCTCCTTTGCTACGGCAACCGCGAATGAAATCTCAAGCCACAACAGCGGCGGGTTCTCCTCGCCCGAGCACAAGCGGACAATACCTATGCGGGCAATGACGCGCTCTTTGCTGCAAAGACGCGATAGCTACTTTTCTTTGAATACTGCAGGTCGGCCACCACGGACTAAGATAAGGTGTTTTTGACAGGGACTTCCCAGGCGTGGACAGTGGGTCTCTGCGCGCGAGAAGCCCCCATCTCACAGCATCCACTTTTGGCGTGGAACCGCTGAGCGCAACCTGCATAACCTTCCATCATCGAAGTCTATGTCTCTCATTTTGCACATGCACGCAAAAAAGCAGGCCACTGTCCAGCTTGCTCGACCTGCCTATACCTGCTCGGCCTTCGAGAAGCTGCAGGTGTCGCAGAAGGGACCCGTCAATCTTTACAACAGATATCTGCCCCGTTGCAGCAAGAAAGGGATCGATCCGTGCCCGGAACCGACATCATTTTTCGAGCTGCGAGTGGACGTAAGGCGAGAGATCAGTGCCTTGACTATCAGGCGAGGCGAGCGGCAGTGTTGAAGGTGAAAGGCACACCCCTCACCGATCCAAGCCGATGCTTGGCCCGGTTTTGGTTGGTTGCCCGAGCAGCTCTGTTGCTGCACCTCAAGTTCTCAACACCTGTCCGACACCCCGCCCCAAGATCACGCGCCTCTGACGCCTCGAGCCCAGCCCTGCGTTTCTCAGGATACAAATTGGGAGGAACGAGGTTGTGGGTGCAACAACGTTCGTCAAAAACACATTTCCTGGTGTTTTCATCAAAAGGACGGCGGCGTCCGCAGTACTCCAAAGGTACAATCCTTCCACGCGCATCTCGGCTGTGACGTACACACTGCGCTGGTCTTGCGTTGGAGACATCAGTCCTCGAAATATTGAGTTTGGCGCGGACCATCACTCCTACTCGCCATGTCGTTCGCAACCCAGTTCCAACCCAACGGGGTTCTCAATTCCGACCCATCCACGGCGCCGGCGCAGCCGCTGCACGCCGATGTTTTCCGTCCGCCTACGTCGCCTTCAGCATCGAGCTACAACCTCACAAAATCGACCGGAAGTCTTTTTTCGGACATCTCGATGTCGACCGCCCAGCATACTGGTACAGCAAAGCGAAAAAGGACAAGCATGAGGGAGTCGACACCGCTGGATTGGCATATGAACATGGAGGAGGCTTATGAGGGCCGGGAAGAAGAGAGGAGTCGAGAGTTCAGGTACACACTCGCGGGCCAGATCAGTACTATACCAGCAGAGGCGCCAAAAGGTGCGGAAAACGGCCAGTTAGAGGACAGCGTCTACTCTGACGTCGACTACCGAAGAGCACTTGGGCCAAAAACAATCCCGGCCACCCAGTCTCCATCCGAACAAGCGTCTCCAAGCGTTACAGCGAATGCACCTGGGTCCGGAACTTGGAGCTTATTTAGCCTTCAGACCATCGGGGACATGGTCGGCAAAGTCTGGGAGTTTTGCAAAAAAGGGGCGTTCAGGGGTTTTCAGGCCGGAGGCGGCCAGAAGTACAGCGAGAACGGAGCAACAGTGACTGAAACCATTGGAGATCCGTGGGTTCCAGAGCGGGATGCGACATTCCATCCGGTCGAGGAGAGCCCCATGGAGCAATATGCGCCTTCGTACTCTCCGCAGGGGGCGCAGTCACCTCTCTCAGCTGCATACCACGATCTCAGCACACTTGAGTCGACACCCCTGCCCGCTGCAAAACGTCGACAGGTCAGTGCGAACAATGATGAGCTGCGGAACTGGGTGGTTGTGGACGAACCGAGAAACCAACCGCCGAGACAGTTTGCCGCCGAGGTTAGGGCGGCTGCTGCAAGGCCTAGCGGGCTGGCACGGCCCCGGCCAGGCTACTACTCCCAGACATCAGCCAGCAGCCATCGCCGCATCACCACGCCCTCGTCAAGATTCACAGGCGGCCCAGCAACCTCCGCACAATCAGCAAACCGCCCGTCGCTCCGCATCTCCCACGCCGGTTCGCCCAACCTGACCCCGCGCGAGCCAGCCAGTTTCGCATCCCCGCGGTCCTCACCCATCTCGAGCATGACACCAAGCCGCATTCCGATTCCGGTTCAACAGCAACCTCCACAACAGAGTTATAACCCCAATCCCTTTGCCATCCCTGGCACAACCACGATAACTTCCGCAACATCAACGTTCAAAAACACCGCCTCCCGGCCAGCCTCGCGACCGGCAAGCCGTCACACGGGTCGCCAGAGCTTGGGCGGCAACCCCAACCTCAATCTCCGCCCGACCTCCCCCTCAAAGCTCGGTAGCCACCGCCGCAAACAATCGTCCGCCTCTATCTCATCAATCTCGGCGGCGGCGACAACAACAACAACAACAACAACCACAAGCCACAGCCGCCGCCAGAGCATCGTGCCCAAACGGCCCGCGGATATCGAAACTATCAGCCCGCGGCTGGACGCCGAGGCGCGGCAGCTGGCGCAGCGGAAGCTGGCGGCGGAGCGAGACACCGACGCGAGAGTAGATGCGTTCAACGCGCGGCTGTTAAGCATGATTCGACAGGGGAGAGAGGCGTTGGGGACCAAGGTGGAGGTAGAGATGGAGATGGATGACGGGATGGAGATAGGGTTGGGTGGCGGTGGGGGGTGGGAGGACGATGATTGATTATGGCCGTCGAGTATTTCTTGATGTTTGCATTATGAAGTTGTTTTCTTTTTCTTCTTTGAAATCGGAGTCTTGATGGATGCATGCATTTGGTGTTTGAGGAGGTACAAAGGCTGTGCATTTGTTTTTGTTGGATGGAGTTTGAGACGGGGGTCAAGGGGTTCTCAGGAACGGTACACATCTGCCATGAGCTGTGGTGACATGGACAATCTTGTTATAATGATTTGCTGCTGATAGTCCGGTAACCTGAAAAAGAGATGATTACTCGTCGACCGTTTCCAAGACTTTTCCAAGTTCACACTGTAAAACTCCAACTATCTACCCATCATCTCACTCATACGCCTTCATCAGAAGGTTGCCCTCAACCGCGTTCGCAAACAGCTCGCCATCGGGCCCGCCAAGGTGGGTCGAGTGCGCCCACGGTTTGGCCGCAATCTCGTCACGGATGGTGCGCGCGAAGCAACCCTCCCAGCCGCCGCGGGGGAAGGCCCGGTTGACGTCGGCGCGCGTCGCCTCGTGCACAGCGTAGGGGCGCGCACCCAGGTTATCGTACACGGTTGCGAGCTGGATTAGCTGGCCCAGGAACGTGATGGTGCCTTTAGTGCCAAGGTCCTGGTGCCGGATGATGGCCTCGCACACGGCCTCAGCCTGGGCCTGGGAAGCGGCGGGGACGACTGCTTCACGGCTGTGGTCTTCCCCATCGGAGGAGGGCGAGCGGGAGGATGAGAGGAGAAAGTTCAGGGCCGTGATGGCGCCATGAAACTCGAATGAGAGTCGCGTCGTTGTCAGGAAAGCTGGTGCGGTGCCAATATCATGCAGCAGGGCTGTCAGGGCCAGGGTCGACGGGGAGAGCGTCTTAGCGTGGGAAGGGAATTGTTGCTGGAGGAGGGCGGTTGCTAATGAATATCAGAGGATGTCCGTGTTAGATGAATAAGCAACCTGGAAGAAGTATGGATGATGGCGATCAAGAAGGGTGGAGGGGATAGCAAAAATCGATTTGTGCATGGCGTCCGTTATGTCCTCTACATACCCCAGTAAAACACCCGCATGGAGTGATTGTAGGTCTGCTGCTGGAGGTGCTGTTTGGCGTATTGTTGCGCCCTGGCCACGATGGGATCGCCGGAGGGGAAGTCAATGTCCTTGACGAGAATTGGCGCCGGTTCGTAGAGGTACGGCTTGCATTTGAAGATGGCCTCCGGGTCGAGCGGGACAGCGGTCCAGCCGTGCTCGGCAACAGGGTCGTTGATGGGTGAGGACATAATTACAATCACACTTATGTTTTGGGATTCAGCTTCAAGATCCAATGGTCTGACGAACCCTAAACTCGCAACTGTAGTGGTGATAATACGGACGATGGGAATCAATCACCGGACAACGCCAATGTTCAAGACACATTTTATATCTGATCGACTTCGACTCAAGAAATCTGCATTTCTAAGCATTACACGACGGTTCTACTCTCGATGACACACAAAGTTCGTCACGTCGGTGGCGCTTACTAAGATCTTTGACAACGCAGAGACATCGCTGGTAAACTAGCTCGACAACGCAAAATATGAACTAATAGCCTTGACTAGACTTGACTTACATTGTGCGCGAGACTTTGTAGGGGACCGGCGAATATTAGCCACAGAAAACCCCGAATTGGCCACGATGGTGCGAACGTAGAAGCCGAAAGATACCGCTTGAGCGGTGGCTTTGGCTTCTTGCTGGCAGAAACGATTCCGACACCGTTCGTTAAATATCTCTTACGACTTGAATCGTACCATTCTCAGCGGTCGCTCGGCAATACTACTATTATAGGATTGTTCATGATCATCAAAGCTGATTTACCGCTTTTCTCGTCTCTTCTCCACTCAGGCAGTTCGTCTCAAAGAGATCAATCCAAGTAACCATAGAACCATGGTATTACGTTTCCACCCGAGTCAGTCGCATGTCAGTTCTCGACACCATAGATTGTATACAATTCGTCAGAAATACCACGACAACCAATCATCGAGTTCAGAATCCTGACCTGTGAACGCCCAGGACCTTGTGCTAACGACGTTAAGTAATAACGATTCAGCTTCGCGCCTGGATCCTTGATTTGGGAGCCGCAAAGCAACTGGTTCGAAAAAGGACACTACTCAGTAGTCCTTGGACGTGCCTCATGCAACCTGTTCCTCCAGAGAGTGGGGTACAGCACAAACCCGATCGATGCCAAGCATCAAGGTATCCTATGTGCACGCGGGGGGATTGCCGCTCAGGAGCGCAACATCGGCGACACGCTCCTTTATTTTCTGCACTTGCGAGTGGAACGCTGTATCCTATTGTTGGATAGCGCAGGCGCGAGTTGAAGAGCAGAAATTGGTATTGGTGTCATATCACTGTGGGAATAATGGGCCTACTCGCAAGCCAAACTTGGATCATCAATGTTCTTTCCTCCGTGAATCGAGGCAAGGTATGTCAAAGCCATGGTTATCCGACTTTAATCAAGTCAACGGTCTAGGCATCGCTGCGCAACAACGTCTGAGGTAGGGTAGGAAGGACCCGGGCGTGTACTGGTTGATAACTCTTGGCTAACCGAGAGATGTAGGAAAGGCACCTGATTAGTTGGTGGCCCAAAACAGCGAAATTCTGAGCGTCCCTGTCAGAAATGATGTTCTCAGACCTCCAGGTACGCCGTCAACAAACTCGAGAGGACATTCGCTGCACACATCTACAGAAACCTATGCTGAAAACACACAAATCCAACATCAGCATCGTTCTTAAATACTCAAATATCATAAATTTGCTTTCCAACGAAGCCTCAACTCTCAAGGCGTATCTGCAGAGTGCACACTTTTCGGCCGGGCCATCTCCCGACTCTTTGCTACTGCCCAAATATGAGGCTGAAGATCTGAGCTACTGTAGCCAAAGCACATCTTGGGACGTGAATATGGCCTTGCTGATATCGACAGCTCCACTTCAAAATGGTGGTGAGCCTTGGTGGGTTGAAAGTTTTGCATCAAAAGGTGTTTTGAGGCAGTTGGTGTTGCCGACTCACTCAAGGGCCAAGCCTCGCGGTAATTCTGTTCAATGGGAGGGGCATTTGCTTCCAAAAAAAAAAAAAAAAAAAAAGGAAAGAAAAAAAAAAAAAAAAAAAA